>JAUTDX010000951.1:0-92964 GCA_030844895.1 Ambrosia x helenae
CGAGTATCGTTGCTCCACGGAGGTGTGTCTTGGAGATAATATTGTGGGTAGGGTGCGCCTGGGCACTGGAATTGGTACCCTACCCCTTCACTAATGTTTCCCATGACTCTAATTATCACAAATTAAGTCTAATACGCATTTAGATATTAATATTTCATGTTTATTAACTTAGTACGGATAATGTCTTAAAAAGCCGGATGTCACAGTCTCCCCTCGTTTAAGAAATTTCGTCCCGAAATTTTTAGTTTGCCACTTCAGAATTTGATTCGGACTAAGACGAACGAGGGTATAGTTTGCTTAATACTATCCTACAGCTCCATGCAAACTCTAGACCACTTTTAGAAGTTTTTTTGAATGCTAACCTTAACCAACTTGATCCATTCCCCTACATTTCCAAACTTTCAACCCATAACACTACAAGCTCTTTCGCAAAATGAAACTTTATCCTCAATTTCAACTTCATCAAGGAAGGTAGAGGGCTCCATGGGGGTGCTATAAATCTTCTTCTAAGCCCTCACCACCCTCACTACACATACTCTTAGATATTTCTTGTAATATTTCATCATACACTGAATCTTTATCGCATACATTTTTGTATTGTATCAACGTTAGACAATTATTGTAATATTTATTTCTCCATACATTGAATCTCATACATACAGTGATATACATATGATTTTTTAAATAAGTCAAATCCAAATGGACCGTAAAAGACAAATAATAGTTCAATTCTCAAGAATGGGGGAAAATTGTGCGGGGAAGGAGGGAGTGAGTGGTTTGAAATTAGTTCATGTGTAGGGTGGGGTTTACAGAGGGTTATGGGTATTAAATATTAAAAAGTAATAGAAGGGGGTTATGGGGCTTTATGGAAAAATAGGGTATAGTGGGAAGGGGGTTATAGGGCTTTATAAATGATTGGGTAATCATTGGTTAATTATTCTTTTCTTATTTAAGTAATAATATTAAATAATTAATAATATTTCATTAAATATATAAAAATTACAAATACTAAAAAAAATTACAACACTAAAAAAAATTACAAAATACTAAATAAAAAATACAAATACTCATAAGTTATATTTAGCTCGATTTTTTTTCTTTTGTTTCAAACACATTTCCAAGGCCTTGCCCTCTAGGTAGTCGTGCGACTGTGTGTAAAACTCAAAGTCGCGTTGAAACTGTCGATCCCCTCATCAGCTCAACCACCTCCCGGTTTTCTTGGATACGCTGAGCCCCCAGTCACGTATGTCTTGGAGCCGCTGGTTCATCTCAGCAAACGCCGGGATTAACTGGTTCACACCCGACGACGAAGACTCCACCCGACACCCGTGCGGCTCGAGCAGTCCGTCGACCGGGCGGACGAGGTATCTCCTCCGCCCGCTCCTCCCCTGCAAAATAGGAATTTTCTTCGGGTGAGTTGAGGTCGGCGTAACGCGCGTCAGATGTAGGGGTTTCGGGATCAACCGAGTCAGTGGTCCTCGACTTTTTTGAAGGCCTCGTATTTTTGGCCCTATATGAAGAAGTTCCAACCGTTGGGCGGACACGGTGTGGCCATTTGGAGCAGTCTTTCAGCAGGCGCCAAACCCTCAAGTACGGAAAATTCCCGTATTCGTATTTGTATTCTTCCAAAGCCGCCTCCAAAATCTGCTCGTCGCTTTGGCCAGTTTTCCACCATGCCGGGTGCGTTGATAAATACCCTTGAAAGTTTGTGCATTTACAGTTGATATCGGTCCAGTTGCCCGATATCGAATCGTTCTCCCGTATTTCTCTCCCTTACCAGCCAGTTCAAAAATTATTGCTCGGACTCTTTTCCAAAAATCTCCTTTGGATTGATAGTTCGCTAAAAAAACAAACCAAAAAAATATACAAGTACCCGTTTAAAAATTTATATGTAAAAAAATATAACATAACAAAAAAATATATATCTTACCAACATAGGATCCTCCGACACGTCAACCCACGCTCGGCCTAACGCGTACAACTCGTTGTCATCCCATGGTTGTACGTTTTTTTTGGCACGACCTTCCGTGTCTTTCCTTTTGTGAGTCCGTCTTCCTCGGCCGGTTGTCTTGCCTCGCACGGGCTCTTCCTCTTCGACCGGATCCTGTGTCTCCGGAACCGACTGTGTTTCTTGCCAAGCATTTGAGGAACCGAACATTTGAGATGTCCCAAACACTTGTGTTTAGCTAAACCCACCTCCCATGAGTAGCCCAAAACCCCCTCCCATGTATATGTGTATACCATGTTCGGGTCCCAATTATAGGGTGTCCCAATTATAGGGTTGGTTTAACAGGTTCATAAAAGTTTGTGGGTTTGAACCTGAACCCGGAGCTATGGGTCAGGTGTTGTCGCCAGTAGTTTGGGAACCGAACCGAAACCCCCTCTCTACCATATAGATTCATCTATTCTCTTGTGGTAGAAATTAGAAATTGTGTGTGTGTGTGTGTGTGTTATGCTTGATCTCAACATAATGTGTTTGTGTGTTTGGTTTGTATGTGTTTGTGTGTTTGTGTGATGTATGTATGTAGATATGTATATATAGAAGCCTCACCCTTTTTTTAAAGCTTATGACCGTTCAACGGTCAAAAAATGAAGATCTCACACCTTCCAAAGCCATAACGCCCGTTATGGGTAAAACGCTTCTTGACAAAAACGCCCTATGGCACCTGGGGGGCGGTGTACCCCGGCGCTATATGGTCACAAAACGCGGACAACGGCCCACTACACATGCCCCTTAGGGCTAGCAAATCGTGTCTTAAGAGGTTTAACAGGTCTCTGACGACGCGAATAAATCAAGTTCTAAACATGAACACGACTCATTTACATACTTTATATCTCATGTTTATAACACATTTTATGTTTTATGTACTAAAAAGGATAAATGAATGATCTTTGCCTCTTAATTCTAATTTATTTAAAAAAGTAAAAAATCACATAGTGTATTTTTTAGGTTAACACAGGTTACCCATTGCCAATCATAGTCGAAATTGGCCTTTTTTTAATTTTATCACATAATTAATAATAATAAGAGAAAATTGCCAAAATGGCCTTTTGATCCGAGGAAATTGCGAAAATAGCCCCCTCAAGCGTCTCGGGAGAGACGCCCCGCACCTCCGAGGCTTCCCAAACCGTCTTTGGTTTCAAATCCCCCACGGTCCAATTACCGTCTGCCACGTGTCCGACAACCTCTGAACCGACTCCGAAGACGCCTGGGATATCTCAAGAGGGCTCCGGATTTTGTTGGAGACGGCTCCCTTCTCCTCGCTCATGGCTCAAGCCCGTTTATGTTTTCATTCGGCTTCAGAATTTGAGCCGTCTTCATGACGCCTCATTTGACGGGGAAGACGCTTACTGATCCGTCTTTATGACGGAAAAGACGCTTCCGTAGCCGTCTTTGGGACGTTTCCCACATCGTACCATCCGTACAAAATTATACGGCCAAAGCGTCTTAGACGATTCAAAGACGGTCCGGAACCGTTTTTTCTGTCTGACATCCCTGATGTGACAATCACGATCCGTACTATCCGGTGTTTTATATTTTTGGTCGTTTGTTTTTTAGTTGTTAAGTTTCAAATTGTTGTGGAGCTAGCTAGTTGTTTTGTTCTTGTTTTTCGTTGTTTGTAGTGTTATAATTTTAAATTTTTTGAATATAAAGAAAATGGTTCGATTTGTCGTCTACCTAGATGGGAAGTGGAATGTTGTGAATGGGAGGCTTGAATATGTCGTTGGTTCAAAAGGTAGAAGGTGTGGCATGGAAATCGAATCAAACATGTCTTATCTTAGTTGATTAGCTTATCTCTCCGAATCGTTTCAAATTTCGCCAATTACACGTTTGTCATATAAAATGTCTTCGTTTGATGACACAATTGACATATTTAGTGATCGTGATATATAGTTTCTTTTTAGTATTGCTGACACAATTGACATATTTGTGATCGTGATATACCGTACCAAACACACCGTCACAACCCACCGTCACAAACCACGTCACAATCCTCCGTCCAACTTCATCTCCGAAAAACTATGGCACCAACTCGTTGGAACGAGGAGCAAGAAATCGCCCTGGTGCCGCTTTGGCAGCACGTCGAAAACAGCACCAGTCATGCTAACAAGTGGTACCGAATCCTCAATGAGTTCAATCGGTTGGTGGGAGGTTCAAACAGAACAATCGATTCAATAAATCGTAAATGGACCGATTTGAACGCAAAGTGTCAAATCTGAATGGGTACTACAATTAAACGATGCAAGAGCTTGGACAGGACACTTCCGAAGACGTGGCCATCGAAGTTACCCAAATCGAGTATGAGAGCAAGCAGTACAAAGTGTTTACACACATCTCGGCTTGGCAAATGATGAGGGATAGGCTTAACGAGTAACTTTTTCTTGTTACGTCGTTTCGATAGTCCGGTCTTCGTTTTGATACTTGCTGTTTGTAATAAAACGTTTGTGTGATTATCGTTTTTTAATGAAATCAAAACTTATGTTATGGTATGTATGTTATGGTTTTTTTATGATTATTTTAATGGACTTGTTTTACGGAAATTTATAATCGAATAAAAAGTTATCTATATGTTGTCACGGAATTAACGGTCTCTCGGAACATTGGTTGTCACGGAATTAAAATAAGCTACTCTAATGTATATCATACAACGAATGTATATAATACAACATATAATTAAACATACAAAAAAAAACTCGGTATCGATACATACACAAAAATTAATAAATACATTTGACGTTAATCTGAAACGACAAAAGACAAGTTCTGTAATTTCCCTATATCTGATAGCTTTGAACCGGTATCCGAGTTTCCTCTTTTTCCGGGTCATTATTCCTAAAACTCTCATTTCCCTATATCTGATAGCTTAGTTAGGGCAAGGGAGTTACAAAGCATGTGAACCTTGGAAATACCTTATCAGCAACAATAAAAGGCATCTCGCTACTCTACGTCCGTCGCGATGAGTCGTCGCGTCCACCACTACTACCCCTTCGGCATGACGTAGATATGGGAGGTGAATGATCACTCCCACATCGTAAATTACCAAACCGAAGTTACATTGTACATGTGTTATTCCACGCGCAAATGTAACAACGATCCAAGTATTTCAACGCAAATGTAACAACGATCCAAACTTTTGTTAACTTTTATAAAAAAACTTAATATCACAGAAGTGTAAATACATAATGATAAAAAAATTTCTATAAGGAAAATGAGTATCCGTAATTTGAAAACATAACAACTCAACCAAGTATAAAAACTCCACATTTTTAACCCAACATAAAAAAAATGGATGAATTGGAAGTAACTCTACCCAATATTTATACCCACATTTTGGAAAAAAAAAACAAAAAAAAAAACAATTAATAACGGCTAAAGTCCTTTCCAAGTTTTTAAGCCGAGCCGTGTAGTAACGGCTTGAGCCATGAGCCGAGGAGAAGGGGAGCCGTCTCCAACAAATCCGGATCCCTCTTGAGATATCCCGGGCGTCTTCGGAGTCGGTTCAGAGGTTGTCGGACACGTGGCAGACGGTAATTGGACCGTGGGGGATTTTGAAACCAAAGACGGTTGGGAAGCCTCGGGAGGTGCGAGGCGTCTCTCCCGAGACGCCTGAGGGGGCTTTTTTCGCAATTTCTTCGGGTCAAAGACCATTTTGGCAATTTTCCCTAATAATAATATAAACCTAGTAGTCTCTTTTCCCCTCTTAAGGAAAACAGGAGATCGATGTACACAGTTTAGGACCACACCCCTGTCCAAAAAGGCTGGTTATTTCTTTTTTGTCACTAATAGTTGTGGCTTCTCATTGTACCACGTACCTGTCCATAAACTACTGCATACGTGTGCCCTTAGGATATCAACAGCATAAAGATTTTAATTCTACATCAACGGTTAAGATCTCATACGGTATGATTGAGAGCTTCCCGGCCGTGATTATGACGGCCTCCTTAGTGAACTCCTCTAGCAGAATATTCCCTCTACTATATACTAGGTTAGAGCCCCGCGTGTACACGCGGTAGTTCCTACGTCAAATAACAAAATTATTTTATAAAGATTGTTGTATACAAGTTTTACTTATTGAAAATCACGTAATACAATTCGTATGAATTTTGGTTACATGCAAAATATCATAAAAGACTTAATGTTACCCAATAATAGATATATGAATAAACAAAGTTTTGATTATACGTGATTTAAAAACAAATAATGAAATAAATAATAACATATATCTTGTAACGGAATGCAAATAATCATTAAAATTCAAAGTAAATAAATATAGTTTAACAAAACATACAACTAAAAATTATAAAAAAAGATATACATCACATATCCTGGCTCAAGTAAAGACTCTGGGTTTTCGACAAAGCTACCGCCGCATCCATGTCAGTAGGAATTGATGATCTTTTAAGAATACACTCTAAAAGATGGCTCGTTCAAGACGGTGAACAACAAAGTTTTATTTTGGAAAAAGACCATCATTATGGGAATGTACACGCGGTAGAAAAATTAGGTCAATTGATCGAGATAGATTACAAACTTACATAATCAACTTGGAAGCTGACTTGTTAAAAATGCAAGCTAATATCAGCAAAATCTGACTTGCCACCTTCAAATACGCAATCCGACTTGTCTCTTTTTTTCTAAAAAGGCAAGCTTTTTGGACCCTAAGGATAACTAAATCACAATACTTAACCCATTTAAAATTAAATCACAACTGTCAAATTATTATAACTGAATGATCACAATGTCTGTTAGCAAAGCTTTCCTAATCGATATGCTTATTTGCAAGTCATAATCGAAAAAAACATAAAGCGAACAGGATAAGTGCATACTAATGAGCTAAAACAAAACTTTCGAACAGGATAATCGAAAAATGATGAATAAGTTTTATTTATTGAAAGTTATGTAATACAACACTTTCTCCATTTTCATTACTTGTTAAACGGTTCATTCAAAAGTAAAATGAAAAAATAATAATATAAATATCGTAGTATGCAAGTTGTTCTACTTATTAAATGTTAGGTAATCCAAATGAATTTTTATTGATTTTTTTTAGATTTTTAGTACTTTAAATTATAAGATGAAGCAAATATCACATGATATCTAACTTTCGTTTGTGCACGATGTAAACAAAAAGAAAAACCCATAATGCATTTTATAGATATATACATATAACTGACGTCAAACATTTAAACCACAACATTGCATACTCATTATCAATACAATATGTGGAACCGATGTAAACCATTTAATTCAAAGATATTAGGATCCAAACCAAGAAATTAGAAAATCATTATCCATATTATATATAAAAACAAATTATACAAACCAAAAGATTGGATTCCTCGACAATATATTAGTGTCTAAGTTTAAAAAAAATCTAAATCCATCTCCATTACCATTCTAAAAAGTTTATGCACACGCATATACAAAATGAAGAAACCATGAAACCATAGTGTATTTGTTTGGTAACCCATTATCACATATAAGAAGAGGATTAAAAGGAAACACATGGTTCGAACCCCCTGTGTAATTTAAGCCGTTTTTTTGCACGGCGTGTCTATGACACTGGATTTGTGACCTCTTACAACTGAATTGAACTTCTAAGAGCCACACAAATTCTTGACCTGCACAAACACTTTTCCACAAAATTATCAGACAAGAAACTCAACATAAAAAGTGCTCTAAAAAGTAACATGTTCATCAAATGTGCACAAGTGAAAACAATTATAATTCACAAACTTATATAAGTGCTATACACAACTAAAAGGTTAGGTGTAGGCCGTGGTTGTAGGCCGTGGTTGTGCAATGGATCAGTCGAGTTGACCCGCCATAGTTATTTTTAAATAAATAAATATAATAGATAACAATATCATTCTTATTAAAAAATAGCCCAAGATTCAGATTTGGTAACACAATTTAGAAGGTTGAAACATATTTGCATCTTCCTAAAGCACATTCATTGGCGAATGCCGTTATATGAGCCATTTTCGAGTTTTTGTATCTGTCTATATCTAATGACTGTTAAAATAGTCATAGTTTTATAAGGTTCTTAAGAGTCGTCCAACCGCTACAATGCCCACCTGGTTTGATGCCAAGTCTCGGTTTTCAAACACTAACCAAAAGCTGTAAGAAGTACGTCATTTGTATACGTATCTCAGCAACTTAGATATTTAGACGTAACTAACTGTTATTATTTTTTTAGTTTATCAAGATATTTAGTCTTCGGTTGTGGTGAATACTTACATAGTCTGTGTCATTTTCAGTTGGAAACTCGAGAAAAGCATACCCATAGTGAAGATTGGTGAGTCTGTCTTTAGGAATATGTCCATTAACTGAAAAAGAAAATTGCACAAATCTGCTAAGTAATTGTAATTAATTTAGGATTTTATAGTAATCATAGTATGGAAATGGAAGGAAGTGAAGAAGTAACTTGCCAACTGGGGTAGCCTGAAAGAAGAGCTCCCTTAATCAAAGCAAACAAAGACTTAAAGTTAGACCTAAAAGTAAAACTACAGGCAAAACCATCTGAAAGAAACTAATAGAAAATTTATTTATTCCATGATAATTGATTAACTTGAGTTTATTCATGAACAAACCCTTAGACTACCACATTAATCACATCTGCAATGAACTAATAATAACGATTGCTCGATAATAAATAATATTAATATTCAAACAGAACAAACAATAGCGTACCTGGGGGTGAAGATTGCCAACGTAGGCGATGGAGTGTTGAATTAGCAGATTCGTCATCCCTCCTTCTCCATTTCCGTTTGCTGCTGTAATTCGGTTACATGTTTGGTTTTAAACCACCTGATTTTGTTTGGTTCACATCAAGCCGACTAAACCAAACACCCCTACACATTTGAAGCGCTTAAAATCAAACACTACAAAAATAAATTTGGTAATCACACATAATAATCAATTATACCTGACAATTAAGGAGCATAATTGGAGAATCAAGAAACGCTTCGAGACTAAAAGGTGTTGTAATATGGAATCAGTTCTTCAGCGCTGCAATATGGAATCAGCCTCACCTATAACCCCGATCAGTGCTGGAATTCCATCTCCATCGCTTTTTGGGACTCGACGGTTCACGGTGACCGAAAATCCTCCAACATTTGCATATTGAACAAACTAATTGCAATGACCATCACCCAATTAGCATAGATTAGAAAGACTGTTGCAGTACGACCTGGAAAACAGTTTGATTAGTACACAACGTATTAACATACTCTCTTTCACAGGCGTTAAAGTCTTAAAGACATTGCCCATTAGCCCTTTCGTCAAAATAAGATCAGGGTGAGATCCTTTTTTTGTTAATCAGCTTCATCATTAAGCATTATAATTTTTAGCATGAATTACCAACTTTTATATACTAACTACATAAGAATAACCTATAATCAATATGTATCCTAATATTTAAAGATATATACGGAATTAGAACGTATTAAAAAACTGAAAGTAGGTGTAAACCTTATATATGTTGCTTATAAATTGGATAACACACATAACACGTAACACAATAAAAATCAAAACCAACTAATGATTATCAACATAAAGAAACACAAGTTGGAAAGAGGATATTTGTATTCATGAATACAAAACATCAACACAGACTCTTCAAATAACATAAATCAAACTGTAAACTGAATAACGTATATGCAGTCCTGTGTATATATACATCAATCAAAATCCAAACCGTAGAAGGAATATATATATTTATAAATTCAATGACATCTAAAAAATATTGTAATACAAAATAACGATTCTATACATATAAAAACTATTAGAGAGATGAGCTGATATGTATACATATAATGAAACGCAGAAACATATGTATACATTGAAGAATCTATACATATAACCTAAAAAAAAAACATCTGTACATAAAAAACACAAACTATATGCTGTCTATAAATAATACCTATGTAAATTTAACAATATGCTGCAACTATAAGTTACAGAACAATCAAACAAATCTATAAAAACGCCTTATTTCAACAAATTCATGATCTCGCTCATAAAGGGAAATGCATTGACATTGAGCTCAAAGGGGACAGTTCTGCTCCATATGCCCAACTATTTCTTCAATTCAAAGACACGATGTTTTTTGGGTAGAGGAACAAACGACGTACCAGCCATTAAAATAATTTCGTTTTGGTTCAAAAACGATATTTTTTTCTCATAGATGTTCATGGTTATCCTGTTACTTCTTATATATTACCTGAATTTTCTCCCATGTAATGTATATTATACATAAAACTGGGCTTATAATGCCAAAGAAACCCAACTTTTTCTCTGCACACGCACTGTATTTTTTTAATTATAAACATTAAGCTTCCATGTCAAACTTTCGTTGGATACCATCAACCTCAAGAAAGCAAAAAAAACTAACATCTATAACTGGAAATGACCCCACTATTAAGTAAAGATGAAGACACGCCTTATTATGTTGCAAAAAGGAACAACAAATCACAGGGGCATTACAAATAACAATATAGCAAATCCTAGATCTAGATGCATAATACAGCTGAACTCTTAGTAATATCGTAATGAACATAATCAACACATACCCATTTCCTTATGATAGATCCATTTAATCTAGGTAATATTGTAAGTTGTGAATATCGTATTTATGATATTGATATGTAAAGAAACTAATATACTATTAAATGGAAAGTGATGTTATATTATAAATGTCTTACAAGTAGTGGTATGGTTTTTGTTTCCTGCAAAAGTAAGATGGGTTCATATCCTTTGGTATAAAAGGCTAGATGAAGTTATGTGTAAAGAACTTATGTTTACATAAGTGGTCAGTTGATTCAGTGCTTTACGCTGATTAAATAGTCTAAATGACGTCTACGTTTATAAAAATTATGTTGCAGATACATATGTTGTGTTAAACTTTTACATATCCTCATATTTCAGCGGCATGCAAATAGAATTTTATGAAAAAACAAACCCCATTAGCAAGATGCTAAATGTGAGCAGCAGCTGCAAATTATTATAACAGGAACTGAAACTAAAGATATGCCATTGTGACCACAACATAGAACGGAAGCAGGATATGTTTCTAACCCATATGAAGCTCGTTGTCTTGATGTCTTCTACTGTCTTAGGGACCCTCAGGTTCCTATGATTAAACACTACCTCTTTTCTGGCCCGCCACATAACCCATTTGGCCGTTGGGATAAGAGCATATACGGCCTTCCTATTATATTTTCCACATTAACAGTATGCGTTATTATCGGCTAATAGATCAAAGTTTGAATTATTATAAATCCAAATTAACTTAAAACTAAACCCCTAAAATGGTAAACAGAATGAGTGTAATAGTTTTCTGTAAAACCACAAAAAAGTAATGCTGAACCTAACTAATTGTCTACATTCTTATGTCAAAAAAAGGAGAGTAAAATTCTATTGAAATCATACCTATGAAGAATAGAGAGAATAGATACATCGGTGTCTACCTCTGTCATCTGATTGCAATAGCCCGCATGTCCATTTCCTGCCACAATAAACCAAAAATAATTCTTCAAAAAAGTCTTCCTAAAAGAAAATAAGAAACATGACTGGGATTCACATCAGTAAGAGGACCTCGTCTGACGCCGACTTCGTAAAGTATGCATCATCGTCGACTCAGTGGCTGTTACTCCAAATGGGTTTCTAATTTAACCCCAACTCATCCTCGGCTCGTGACTCACCTACTTCGAAATGCAAAACAACATGAAAGCAAGATTGATTTGGAGCTCAGAATATATATCATTGAAGAAACTAAAGTGACTCTAGCGAGAACGAAAACCTTAGCGATGGAGATGAACAATTACCTTCAAATTCACTGCATAAAACCAAATCCATCGGTTCCATCCATTTCTCTTCTCAATTTGAGAATTCTTATGACAATATTTCCACCAGAACATTACAAACCTGTTGAAACCTAATAGTCAATACATATTTAAATGGCACTACAAAGATTAATGTGGCTCCCAAAAGAAAAAAACAGATATTTAAAGAACTACTTAAGTTATACCTCCTCATTTGCAGAAAAGGGCGGCGTAGAAGGAGCGCAGCAAATATGCATGCTGCTGCCCAAACATCAACCCCAGGACCATACTGTTTTGCTCCAAATAATATCTATACCATCGAGCAAAGACCACTACTACCCCTTCGGCATGACGTAGATATGGGAGGTGAATGATCACTCCCACATCGTAAATTACCAAACCGAAGTTACATTGTACATGTGTTATTCAACGCGCAAATGTAACAACGATCCAAGTATTTCAACGCAAATGTAACAACGATCCAAACTTTTGTTAACTTTTATAGAAAAACTTAATATCACAGAAGTGTAAATACATAATGATTAAAAAATTTCTATAAGGAAAATGAGTATCCGTAATTTGAAAACATAACAACTCAACCAAGTATAAAAACTCCACATTTTTTAACCCAACATAAAAAAAATGGATGAATTGGAAGTAACTCTACCCCAATATTTATACCCACATTTTGAAAAAAAAAACAAAAAAAAAAAACAATTAATAACGGCTAAAGTCCTTTCCAAGTTTTTAAGCCGAGCCGTGTAGTAACGGCTTGAGCCATGAGCCGAGGAGAAGGGGAGCCGTCTCCAACAAATCCGGATCCCTCTTGAGATATCCCGGCGTCTTCGGAGTCGGTTCAGAGGTTGTCGGACACGTGGCAGACGGTAATTGGACCGTGGGGGATTTGAAACCAAAGACGGTTGGGAAGCCTCGGGAGGTGCGAGGCGTCTCTCCCGAGACGCCTGAGGGGGCTATTTTCGCAATTTCTTCGGGTCAAAGACCATTTTGGCAATTGTCCCTAATAATAATATAAACCCTAGTAGTCTCTTTCCCCTCTTAAGGAAAACAGGAGATCGATGTACACAGTTTAGGACCACACCCCTGTCCAAAAAGGCTGGTTATTTCTTTTTTGTCACTAATAGTTGTGGCTTCTCATTGTACCACGTACCTGTCCATAACTACTGCATACGTGTGCCCTTAGGATATCAACAGCATAAAGATTTTAATTCTACATCAACGGTTAAGATCTCATACGGTATGATTGAGAGCTTCCCGGCCGTGATTATGACGGCCTCCTTAGTGAACTCCTCTAGCAGAATATTCCCTCTACTATATATATATATATTCTCTCTTCCCCCACTCCCTCCTTCCAAACTATCTCTAGTGTCATTCCTTTCGGTGATTTCATTGATCTTTTGGTATTCTCCAGCTTTTAATTTCAGTTAGTTGGATACTCTTTAATTATATATATATATATATTTGAATATTTATTTGAAATTGTTGAAAATAATCGTTACTTTGATCGTAGATACATAAATGGCAGACATATGTTGTGGTGTTGTTGCTGATACGAGGGCTCCATCTACTAGCGGCGCTAGTACTCAAGGTAGACGACGTCGTATGGAGATTCAACAGCTTAAATTACTTAATCGCTTCAGCTGCCTCTAGCTAACATGCTAATTCCTTTACCAGAAAGCAACCCAATGCGAAGAAAATTTGACAGTAGTGATTCTACTACGGAATTCATTACTCCAACGGAATTTTTCTGGAGAAGGCGTCGTTTTGGATAAGGAGATATGTCGATTCGGTTTAAAGGTTGTGTGTGGAAGAAGAAGAGATTTAGAAGACGCTGTTGCTGTTAAACCGTCGTTTTGTAAGGCGAATAGTCCGAGTTGTGGTGATCTTCACTTTTACGGTGTTTACGATGGTCATGGCTGCTCTCACGTAACTAAAGTCACTCAAAACCAATTAAATATAAATTAGAGTTATATTTCTTTATGCTGCATTATTATTTTTTATTAATTTGTTAGGTAGCGATGAAGTGCAAGGAAAGGATGCACGAGATAGTGAAGGAAGAAGTTGAAAACTACGAGAAAGTGATCGAATGGAAAGAGATGATGGTGAAGTGTTTTTCAAGGATGGATAAGGACGTAACAGAATGGAGCAAACAACGCTACGAGTTCAGACTGTAGATGTGAGCTTCAAACTCCACAGTGTGATGCTGTTGGATCTACTGCAGTCGTTGCGGTTGTGGCTCCGGACAAGATTGTTGTATCTAACTGTGGAGATTCGCGGGCTGTGCTCTGTCGGAGCGGTGTTGCCATTCCTCTCTCTACTGATCATAAGGTTGTTTATCATGATTCGTATAACTTATTCCAATCATGATTAATTCTGGTTGATTGATTGCAGCCTGATCGACCAGATGAACTTGAACGAATCGAAAAAGCCGGTGGCCGTGTTCTATTTTGGCATGGAGCTAGGGTTCTCGGTATTCTAGCGATGTCTAGAGCAATAGGTATGTTCTTATTACTCATAATGATATCTTATACGAGTCTCACCAGATTTTGTTAAATCAGGGAAAATCATGAAAATAGACGTGTCTTTTTTTGAACGGCAAAAATAGACGTGTCTAAGTTAACTTTTTTACAAAATGGACAATAAAAACCATGCATACAACCGGCTAAAATTTACTTGTCTACCAATATGGTTTGGGAGGATGGTAGGGGTGTTTAAAAACATTCGAATTTGAATTTGAAATATCCGACAATCCGTATCTGAAATTTCGGATATCCGAAAATCGGATTATCCGAAATTTCAGATTCGGATATGACTTTTACAAATTTTCGGATATCCGAATCCGAAATCTTAAAAGAAATATATAATATATATATATACACACACACACAGTTTTATCCCAATTCCAACCCTAACCATAATAACAAACATCACATCCCTCCACTCCATCCTATTCCGGTCCGACTTCACCTCCCACCAACCAAGCAGCCGCCATCCAGACTTCCGACCATCGAGTAGACCTGTAAGTTTTTTTTCTGTTTCGTTATCGACCATCGACAAATATAAAGCCATCGACCATCAACAAATCCTTTCGTATGTTTACGAAAATAAAACCGTGGACAAATCCTTTTGTTTTTTTCTTTTCTGTTTCCGAATATAAAATCATAACTATATTATGGGTATTACTTATTATTGGCTTGTGTAATTGTGATAAGACAACATATAAAATCATATAGATTTGGATCAATTGATTAAAGCACTGTTTTCGTCTGATTTATCTTGTATTTGTTATGAATTTGATACTTTGAATTGTTTTGAATGTTTATGGTTGGAAACTTTGAATAGTGTTGAATGTTTATGCTAGTTTGAATATTTGAATTACGTAGGTTTGATTTGGTTTTAAAATAAGTAGAAATTATTTTTTTTTGGGGGGGGGGGTGGGGTTAGATTCAGATATCGATCCATTGGATAATCCGCATGCGAATCTGAAATATCGGATATTCGAAATTTCAGATACGGATACGGATATCAATATTCACTATCCGAAATATTCGGATATCTGATTTTTGGATATCCGAAAACCGGATAATCCGGTTTTGAACACCCCTAGAGGACGGGGCGTTGGTGATTTTTATAAGTCTATGTCTATTTTGTTCATTTTTAAAGTAAACACCTCTGTCGTTTGGTGATTTTTCCTTCAATTTGGATTCAACTACGACCAATTGTCTCGTTTCTTTAAACATCAGGCGACAACTATTTGAAGCCGTACGTGATACCGGAACCGGAAGTAACCGTAACAGAACGAACAGATGACGAGGAGTGTCTTATTATCGCTAGTGACGGCCTTTGGGATGTGGTATCAAACGATGTTGCATGTCGGGTGGCTCGCATGTGCCTGAGGTTGGTGGAGGTTCCGTCACCTCCACGGTCTGATGGGAGTCCGTTCAGTGTGTCTCAGGGTGAGAGCTCTAATAAGGCGTGTTCGGATGCGTCAATTCTGTTAACGAAGTTAGCGTTGGCTAGACTGAGCTCAGATAACATTAGCGTCTTGGTGGTTGATCTTAGGAGGGATTTATAATTGTTGTTTTTGTTATTGATGTATTTTTCTTTTAACTAGTGGGACCCCACAGTTCACTGTGGGAATCCGGTAGGTTTCAGTTTTTTTTTTTACGATACTGACACTCGTTAAAAACTATTGATCCTTTGTTTGAACAAAATCTTCACTGAATGCGTTTAACTCTTTTACGAATAAATTCTTGTTGTAGTAAAACTAAATGATTCAAAAATGGCTAAAAGGGCAATTTTTACGTAGATGTTGGGTGAATTTATTTGTGTTCAACTTGTTATGAGTTTATTTTGGAAAAAAAACATTCTAATAATGTAGAGCTGTCAAAGTAGATAAAACAAAAATGATGGTGTCAATTTGAATATGAACACAGCCATATCTATATTACATTATAAAGAGGGAGAGATGGGTAAAAAAGTCCAAAATGTCAAAGTTAAGGTGGCAACTTAAAAGTCACAAGTGTAATTCTCTAAACTTGACCACTTTTCTTCCTTTTATGCCTTGTCAATGCATTAAGATGCTTGTACCATGTGCTTTTAACAATTTTGACATCAATATTGTGCATTTAATTGGATGCTTTCAATGATAAAGGTATTGAAGGCAATCAAATGTTTTATCTTATTCTACACACTTTAATGAAAAACTATATCTATAATCTATAATCTATATTACATGTACAATAGTTATGCCTTCTATTTTTAGTTGATTACTAACTAATTATCATTTTTTTAAATGTGCATTGTGTAGTGAGACTGAAGTGAATAAGTTTGCTTTTTCATTCACCACATCAATAAGCAGATTATAAAGCTAACAAAATGGTCATGAGTTCACTAACTATGGAGATAAAATATTCTTTTTTTTTTTGAGTTTTGCTTGAATACTTTGTTCAAGAGACGTAAGACGCGACCTTATAGTTTCTTTAAGACGGCACTTACCTAATGTTAATTATAATGACATTTAATCATTCGTAATTGATTGATCATCATCCGTTTCATCAATAAATTAGATTATTATTATTATCATCAACCATTTCTATTGAATCCGCTATTCTCATACTTTCTGAAGAAACCATACCCACTAAAGACAATGGGTAGCCAGCGAAGACGATGGTTTATTAATCATCAAATTCTGTAAATTCGCCGAATTCCCCACGGTGGGTTCAAGTTATAAACTTCATTGCAATAATAATATGTACGTTTGTCGTCAATCTTTCCACAATCTTTCTAATGGTAAGATATTCTCATTTTATATGTTATAGCCTTTGTGTTGATCACTTGATCATTTTATCAACTCAAAATTTTTGGATTTCTAATTCGGCATGTAGCCTTGCATGATCATGACATTGGCGGTACAGTCTTCTATGGAATATTCTATCCTTAGAAAGGTAAATCATTTCTTTCATTTATTTTTAACAATTAATTTAGTTTTATGTAAGATACAATTTGCCTTTGTTGCAGACCATAATATTGTAATTTCAGTTTGTTAACTCCAATAAAGAAGTTATTTTATGCAGGCGTGATTTTTTTTACGGACACTAGAGGGCTGTCTACTTCCATGCTAACTTCAAAATCAAGTGAAGGCTCATTCCTCTCTGATCTACTATCCATAAAACAAATTTGAACTCCTGAATTTACTATAGGTAACTGCATAAAATCATCTCAACCCCCTTCACCCTTTTAAGTATCCTAAATTCTTATTTACAGTTACCTAAGTGCCATATTTGTATACTTATTCCTTTTGTTGATCTACTTACCTGCTTTCTTACAACTATAGTAAAAGATTACATATAAGATGAAACAGAGGTTAGTGAAACATTTATATCTCAATGTAATAGTTAGTGATTACTTTTAGTAAATATTGTGTAAAATATTTCTTTATCTGTTCATAGTTTGCATATCAACGATAGTTTTGCTGAGATCAGTTGACAAATTTTCCTCGCTTTAGGCCAAGATTGCCTGGTCTAAAATTAGTATCTATAGGTTAATATGCAAAATGTGTTCTTATATGATATATCACTTAAGTTTTATTGTTGCCGTTGTTTCTTTAATATGTTTAAGCATGTATCTGTTGTTGTTTTTTTCTTTCAATGAATACATTACTTACCTTATTGTTTTAAATAAAAATATAAAAATGTTTACTTGTAATCAAGTATCACAATATGCATATTATCAGCTCACTGATCATTTAACTTCTAGAACTATAATTTTATAATTTATTGTTTGTGTTGCTATGTTCAACATTTGGATGGTAAGACATACTTCCAAATTGGAGTTAACACGTCAAACTTAGTCAATAGGAAATAAAGGGGGTGCAAAAGTAATGATATTATTCAACTTGATCACACGACACTTCACGAGTAGCTAAGTATTTTTTTAAAGAATGGTTTATTTGAAACACAATGCTATGTACTTGGTTGTACTATTAAATCTGCATTTTTGTGTTTTGTACATGAATCACATTGTTGTATTGCAAACTTATTTAGATCCCGCGGCAACGCGCGGGTTATCCTACTAGTACAGAGATAATAACAAGTCTTTTTTATTCTACTTTCTACGTCGCCGCTATCTCTTCTTCTGATCGGTTAAACTTCACAATCATCCGCAGTTGGGTCCGTGCCAGAACTGTAGTCGCCAGATAACTCGATACGCTTCCATTTCCACTAAGGCCCATGCACAATATAAAAGAAACACAAAAGCCCCTTCTAGAATATAAAATAACAGAATCATCCTCGGGTTATAATAAGCTGGGCCACATAAGCTGAGCCCACTAACAACAACCCAACAACTGTAGCAAAAACCATAACACTGGCCCAAATACACAAGTTTAACAATTAAACCACTTGAAACATTGTTTTCAACATAGTTGCGCCACCCATAAAAATGATAATATTTTTTCTTTTTCTTTTATTAGAAGCCTTTTAAACCGGTTCTATATATTAATGTAGTTAAATCGGTGCTTGTAATTTTTTTTTTGTTTTACTAAAAACATTTAAAACGGTTCTAAAAATGGTATATTTGTGGTAAACTTTTTTTTTGAAATGGTCGATTCATCTTATTTTTATAGCGGGATAGGTACAGAGGTACTTAATAAGGAAAAATTATTTTGGGGCTTATCAATGATAAGTTATTAATAGTCTGTGAACCGCTATTGTATACTACTTAAGGCTCCGGTTATCTGCACATATGTGATTTTTTATCTAGAAATCCACCCCCCCCCCCCCTTCCCCCGTCCCAGGCCCGTGGAGACCCTCACGAGGCATGGAAAGGTATCCTATGAGTTGTTGAGACCTTCACGACCATTATGGACCACACATTTCTCTAGGGCAAAAAGAAACTTTTTTTTGCTTAATCGCTGCTTTTTATACATGAATATTTTTTTTATTTTTTTCTTCCAATATACACATATGTATAAGTGCAATATACACATATGTATAAATGCAATATACACATATGGTAAATGAAAAAAAAAATCTTGTATAAAAACGTGCGATTAAGCTATATATATATATATATATATAGGATCAGGATCATTTGATAACTCCATTGAGTTGAGAGAACTTGAGAACCACTATCATCCAAAAAGAACGTAACACCTCACCACAATCTAACCACAATATATTTTTTTTAATAAGGGACTCAATCGACATTGTACATACATCAAAAGGGGCAATTTTAGGCGTTATGTACAATGTCTATTGAGTTCCTTCTCCAAACAGCTGCTGGACCTGTAAAGGATCAAAACCAAATCATATAAATCACAAACCAGCCGGCTTGTTTAGGTGTTTTGTTTAAAACACCTAAACTTATATAATTTAGGCATTTAAACTAATCGCCTAAACTAGGTGTTTTGTTCAAAACGCCTAAACTATACTAGTTTAGGCGTTTTAAGAAAAAAACACCTATAATTATATAATTTAGGCGTTTTAAACTAATCGCCTAAACTATACTTGTTTAGACATTTTCTTTAAAATGCCTAAACTATCTATAGTATATTATAAAGCATGAGACAAGGAATCCAACAAAATTTAAGTAATTACAACATTTTAAGCTCATGGTACAAGTTAATGAAGTTAGAAAGGAGTAAAATTGTCTTTCTACATAAGTATTCAATTGATAAATACAATTAAATTGATAATGAATTCATGAATATGATTAAATATCAATTTTTATGTGAACTTTTAAACAAATATAATATCTTAGATTAATGATAATAATAAATATCAAGTACACACCTTTTATATACATACTAGTGGGTTTACTCGCACATTGCCGCGGGATCCAAATACAAATTGCAATACAATGATGTGATTATTTACAAAATGCAAAAATGTAGATTTAATAGTACACCTAGGTACCTAATGTTGTGGTTTGAATAGCGCTTCTGAAATAAATATTTATCTACTCGTTAAGTGACATGTGACTAAGTTTACATGCTAATTTCTATCAAACCAAAGTATATATTGGATCCACTAAAGCACCCATTTCTTGAGCAGTTTGTAGGCATTCTTCTATCTCCCCCTTTCAACACATTCCTAAATCTGAATACTAACCAACACATGACACAACGGTTAGAAAAACTAAAAATAAAGGATGGTAGCAAGTATATGACATTGTTTAAAGCATATCATGCCAATTCATTTGTGATCTCTTGCAACAACCATTAATATTAATTCATTAAAAATTGTGTGTAACACTTTAAAACTAAGATTTGGCGACAGACAAACGAAGAGCCTTTTTGCTTGTAAAAATAGTGGCAAATCATCTCAATAACAGCCGAATCATATACATCATCTACATATGAAGCTGATATATGACATGACTACACATTTATCTTTTGTTATCAAAATTCTTCTCATACATATACCTAAATTCTTATAACTTGAACAACCATTAGAATTCAGGATTGAAGGAATGCTTACTGAAGCGGAATTTAAGACGGGGAGAGATGAGACCTAGCCTTTTTGTAACCATAAATTGTATAAACGCCATTAAGATTCTTAAATCAGTAAATAATGAAAGGGAAAAACAACTATACTTCAATTGAGGGAATTTAGATATGGTAACTAATTAGATTAAAACTGACAACAGTTAACACCATGTTTGACAAATAAAATACATAAATTAAAGCCTCAAGTAACCTTCGTTTGCATGTCTTCGCTTCATTGCCATCCTTCTACATATCAAATCAATCTAATTTAAATGAAAATTATTGGTAAACGAATCTAAGTTAAGCATGCTATATATGTCCAAGTGCATTTGGTTTTTAACATGTTCTCTAATTTCTATGAAATAATGAATCTGGTTTCAAACTGAAGTGGGTACTAACCTCTACAAACTAAATATACTTGTTTGTCATTTTTCTGTGAAACAAGATGATATCATATTCTTACATTACATTGTGTTTATTTTCTTCTTGTTTTTCCATAGAAATACGTAGTAAATGCAAAGGTGGGGGAGACTGAATAGAAGGCTTACCAGTAGCATCAATTCTTCCTTCCGTGCATCTCCACTCATGTAGTACACTTGGGTACAAGCTTTCCAAATAATTAAAATCTATTAAAACTTCCAATCAAGTTCTCAAACAATTAACCTTTTCTTTCAATCTAAAATCAAGAAATCATTGTTTATATATCAAATTATCTAACAGAAAGACAAGCAAAGATATTTCAACAATATACAATCCAACAAAAAACTCAATTTAATAACAGAAATCATAATCGATGGTTAAACACAATTCACAACACGAACCTTAGCAATTCAAAATAAAAAGAGATGAATTTACATACTAGATAAAGAAGGCAAATGCAAGCTTCTACGATGATATGAAATCGGGGTAAGCAAATACAGAAAATGGTAAAAGAAAAGAACATGAATCACACCTGATAATTGAGAAATCAAGTAGGAACTTTGTTTAAATAGAGGGGATTTGAAACTCCTTTGACATTGAATTGGTAACTTCAATTCAAGGCTTTTCGTTTGCAAACCAAAAACGGTTTATAAATCATCAAAGAATTGAATGTGAGGAAGATGGATGAATGAGTTGCATTAGCTAATTGTACAATTGTTATCAAAGGTTGTATAAAGGGAAGAAAATGGGTAAAAATTAGAGATTTACATTATGTCTCTTCATATGCCATCTTAAAAGTGTGATCGTTAGCAAATGTTGAAACTATATATTATTTTAGAAGAATTTTGCTTAGAGTAAAATAATATTGCTTCAATATCTCAAAGTTGTGACAGTAAGAGTAAAATATAAAACATATCTACATTATACAATTCCATACAATTGAAAATATTTCCACCATGACAAAAAGGACCGAAACAATTCAATGCACCATTTCTCATATTCATGTACAATTGTCATGTGATATATTTTTGCAGCACATTAATAGACTCAAAGAGTCTTCAAATACTACATAATAAAGGATATTAACAAACTCACATTGAACTTCAATTTATCAATTGCCCTAATGTAATGTATAACTCCATGACTCATATAAGTCTATTAACAATATAGAGAGAAGAATGAGAAAGTGAGGGAATACTTTTCTAATTGAGGTATCTTATGAAATACAAATGCCTCTTTATATAAGCCCTTACATAAATACAAAAGTTATAAAAGTATAGGAGTTAAACATATTAAAAGTTATAAGCCCTTACATAAATACAAGAGTAACATCAATATAGGTGTTAAACATATGGAGAGTCATCATATAAATGCATGTATTTGAAGAGCATTAATTATTTGTATAATTATCATAAAAAGTTGTACTATATGAACATAAAAGGAAGAAAAAGGTTAAAATATAATGATGTATAGTTGTGCCTCTTGATATGCCATCTTAAAAGTGTGGCAAAATTACAATCATATACATCGAGTTTCTTTAATAGGATAATCTTACTAAAGATTAATTTTATGTGAACTTTTAAATGGATTAATTTTATATGATAATGATGTAGCAACCGGTAAATTTTTCTGTCTTTTCATTTTTGGCTTCCCGAAAATTCTTTCAACAGGGGGACGATGTGACACCCGGCATATTCGACTTAACATTTTACAAACATATAAGTCTACCATAGCGAAAAACATTTATTAACGTACTTAACGAGGTCAGTTGAGTCGGGTTATATTTTGTATTGTCCAGGTTTCAATGATTCGGAGAATCATTGGGGTTATTTTATGCACATACTAGTCTTGAGTCCCGTTGTTGATGAATTACATGAAATTGAATTAAGTATTATACGAAGATTGATCCATATATGTTATATAATATGCAAATACGTGTTTTAATGGTGTTTATGTGGTTATACATGATTCTATATGATTAACATATGTTAGGATTGCATATTCATGTGTTAGGATGTGTTAAAACGCGTTTTAAACGACAAAATTGGAAAAACTGGAAAACAAGGGACTTGGTTCGACCTTAAGGGGGTCGAACCAATATTAACTTCCTCATTCGACCACCCAGACAACTTCATTCGACCCCTGCAAGGGTCGAACCTGTAGTAACTATAAATACCATACTTTGCAATTTTTCATCATTTCACAAACCCAGGTCGCCTCCAAACACTCTCTCTCAACCTTAAACACTGAGGAAGAAGTTTTTGACCTTGTTTTTCATAATCTAACCTAAAAACATCTTCCATATCATAAACAAGAGAAGATCTAAGGTGTGTTCATGATCTAAAATCCATCTTAAGCATTTTTTTATTCATTTTTAATAAACCCCAAAGGTCCAGATGTGTTCTAAGATGGTTTTCATGGTTAAAAACCTTTCTAAACAAAACCCCATCATTAAACATGAGTTTTCATACAAGTTAACATGTGTTAGTAGTGTTTTGTGTTGTGTTATGAGTTATTTGATGATTGAATGTTGTTTGGATGTTTTAGAGGTGTTCTAGGGCTGTTATTGATGATGGGTTTTGATTATCTTAGGTTATAAATTGTTGGATGATGATGTTTTGCCCATTTTGGGGATTTTTGTTAGATCTAGGGTTTGATTCTTGATGTTATTATTATTGAAATCCGTGTTTTGAAACCCGGACCGGACCGGCCGGTCGGACCGGGAAACGGGACCTTGGCCGGTCCGAGTTGATGGAAAAGACCGCTCATGTCACGGACCGGTGGTTGGGCCGCCGAACCGGCGGTCAGACCGTAATTTCAGTGAAAAGCAACGGTTGAACCGGTGAAAAACAACGGTTAATCCTGCCGGAGCTGCTACCTCCGATCCATCATTCGCCGGAGCTAGTAGCCACCGCTGCTTCACAAAGATGCGAGATGAAGAACAGAGATGAAACATGGACCGGCTCTCAGACATCTTCTTGAGAGTGTTCTGTTGCTGTTGTGTTTTTAAATAGTGATGATAGAAATTGAAAACAAATATGAACGGTTGGTTACTTTTGCTCTTTAAAAAATGTGGATCTCAAAGATGAGAGAGATTGAAAAAGGTGGAATGGGTTTCATTTAAAAGAATTTGTGAAAATTTTGTCAGAGATATTTTATAACTTTTTGTCTAATGTAAACAATTAATTAATAGGAGAAAACAATATATGTTGTTTATCTACTTGTTATTAGTTTTATTTTATTAAAAAACATAGAAATTGTTCAATAATATATCCGGTTCATAAATCCGGTCCGACCGGTTCGACCGGTCCGACCAGTGAACCAATAAGAAGACCGGTTTAACGTCCGGTCCGGTTATGAAAACATTGATTGAAATGATTGGGGGTTTTCGTACACATAATAAACTGAGCATTTTGAGTTGATTGTTGAATGACTTCATTAAGTTTCCAAATTGGATAAAGTTTACATGCATTTATGTGACATTTTCATAATTTTGCCATTTTGGGTAACTCGTGAAACGGACTGATTTCGGGGTAAAATTGGTAGGGTTTTGTGGGGATAGGTTAATGGAACTTGACTGCTGTGATTCGTGATGTTTCGTGATGTTTTCGGACTGTTTTGATGCAATTTGATGCGTTTTAGGAAGTTTGCAGCTGTGAGGGTCGAACCTGAGCCTCATTCGACCAACGTGAGGTCGAATGAAGTTTGTCAGGGGTCGAACCAACATCAACATAGGTCGAATAAACTTTAGTTTGGTCGAACGAACCTGATTTAGGTCGAATTAACATGTGTTAGGGTCGAATTAACATGTGTTAGGGTCGAATTAACATGTGTTAGGGTCGAATGAACATGTGTTAGGTTAAATGAACTTGTGTATAGGTCGAATGAACTTGTGTGGGTCGAACCAACTTCGTATTTATGCTGATTCGACCTTACAGCTCCGTATGTGCGATTTGTTATGCAAACTAAGTTTTTTATGCTTGAACCCTATGTATAATCTATGTGTACTTGATTAGTTTGTGTAATGGGTCACCAACGGGATGTCAGGTCAATCTGGTGTGTCGGTTTAACAGTCAAACACGTTTTCAAACGTATTTAGTCACTATCTGGACAATCGGGGACTAGATAACCTTAGGGTTATTAGTCAAAACACTTATACAAACTTTTATGATAGATCTCCGGTATTTGGGATTATCAAGACTTATCTTTTATTCTTTAATTTGAAGAACGCAACCTAAGGTGAGTGTCACGGCCCCATTCTTTATTGTTTTCATACTTTTGGGGGAGAAACATGCGATACGAACTTACATTCTTTTAGACCAACAGATTACATTATATCACATGGATACTTAGTGACATTTATTCATCAGTAAAGACCTCTCAGACTTTAGTGAACCATTAATATGTGGATACATAGCGGGGAAAGTGTGAATAGATCTAATTGGACTGGAAAGCCCCACCCAGGCCGACTGGAGGTCGGTGGCGGGTGCATATTTGTCCTAACCAAACTTTACGGCACCGGGTGATGAACCGGTGACGGGTATAGAGGCATTCTAACGTTCAACAGTGGTTCACGACACTATAGTATCATGTATTGATGTCTAGCTAGCATCATGTATAGATGTAAGGATTGTTTGGCCTGGTTTACAAACGTTACAAACTTTCCTATCATATAGATGTCGTTTATTGTGACCGTTGACTTGGATCCTTGTATGTCACGCGCCTCGCAGTAAAACCCCGCAAGTGGAATTTGAGGGTATGACAAATAATAAATATGATAATCTTTCACATATTAGTATTATAACGAAGACTTTTATTTAATTCTTTGTTCAGTTTCGAAACACATATATAAATACGTCTATAATGAATTAAAAATTCCTATATATATATATATATATTACTAAATTAATATTAATTTTAATATTACTAGACGTAATAGAATAACGATATTTATAGAATAACGATAGGGTGTAAGTTACATAATAGAATAACGATATCAATAAAGAAAATACGTATGTATGACTCAAGACTTCATGCATGTATTCAGAACCTCTGTAAAAAAGAGAATAACGATATCAATAAAGAAAATATGTATGTATGCATGCATGCTTGTAAAGTAAAAAATTATAATAAATACCCTTTCAACCATCCTTACACGGTCGTTGATAGAGCCGATCAAGGTCGTAGTCGTATATTTCTGGATTAGGAGATTTACACAGTAGAGCCTAAGAAAGCAAAAAAATTTCCAATCTGCATTTGTAAAACATTTTTTATAATACTTTGCAATACTTTTTTGAATATGCCACCTGCATGGCAATAACAATAAAAGTAATAGTAATAATAATGATAATAAAATAATTATTATAATAACAATATTTTGTGAAATCTGCTACCTGCATAGCAACTTCCAAACTTTTGGGAAAAGTATATCGCATGCCTTCATTAGAGCTAGATATCTGTAATTATTACACGTGGCTCTATACACTTTTGCAGCAAATCTCTGATCCTCTGTAGCAGCCATACGTAGTTATTCGTTTTTTCTTTACAGATAAACGCATGAGCGATACAAAACGACTTGTTTATCGATGTCACACCCACAACTTGAACAAACGGGATTTCATACTCGTTCGTGTTGTAGGTGGCGTCCATCAACAACACATGTGGGAAGGCAAGCCACAGATTGTACAAGACCCAATGTACAAAGAAAATATCCTCAACGAAAAACAGAGCATGATTCACTCAGAGAAAACGCATGCTGTACATATATGTTATAAAATAAACGCACGCAATAATGTATGTTTAAAGTTTTAAACGCACCTTTGTTAATGAATTAGAAATAACGTGCGTTTATATCTTGATTTCTAATATTAAGTGTTAACAGATATAAAAGTTGGTGCTCTGTTCAGTCTCCAACCAAATATGACCCATGGGAACCTCCTGACTCAAGCTATTGTCCTAAAATATTGATAAATATTGTTGCTTATCCAATTCGCATATGCCCTTCAAAGCGAGAGAATCGAAGTTGGCCTGATAGCCAATTTGTATGTCCTCCCATAAATACATAAATGGTCATGGGTTGAAGATGAAACTAATGAGCTGGTTGTGTGGGACCAGGATTGGAAAATGGGATCCAATTATTTATGAAACTAAATGCACGTAGTGTGGGACCACCAGATGAAACTAAACGTACTTTAGCGTTTTCCTATTATTATTAATAAACAAAAACGCATTCACAAAAATATAAAGTGCGTTTATTAGTAAATTGATATTATGGTTTTTCTAATTATTATTATAAAAAACGCACATTTTAAAAAACAAACTTGTTAATATTTTTAACACACGTATAAATATATTAAAACACACTTGTTAAACTATTAAACTCATATGTATTTTTTTCAAACGCACGTGTACAAATTGCTGACAAAACAAAATCAATAAAAACGCATGTTATAGTTTAATAAAACGCACGTTCGAATAACATTTTAAACGCACATATATGGTTTTGATAAACGCAAAACTTTTTAAACGCACTTATAAAAAAAATGAAAACCACATATTAGTTTACATAGACGCACGTTGAACAACCTTGCTTAACTACAAATGCACTTTATGTATCTTCTTCTTCTTCATCATATCATTGATAATGAAAACTCCTTCTTCTTCTTTCTCTCTATACAATACCTCCATGATCCTTGATTTTGATTAACAACATACAATCAAAATGTAAAACTAAGTCAATCATAAGATCATTACTCGTAATCAAATTAGAATTGTTTGCGAGTATATCTTTATTTTGTCTTGTTTTTATTATCATTAAATTAGAATACACAAGTAATACTACAAGCTAATTGAAAATAGATTTTTAATTTTATGAACTTTTTTCAACCAATTTGATTTTGGATAATTGCTATTGCTTTAGAGCGAATACATTAGATTAATTAAAATGTTGTCATAAACAATTTTCCATCCGTCATTACCCATTTAGTTATGACAAAAGTGGTTTGAAGAAGGCACTACTTGATTTATGTATAACACTTTTTAACAATTTAATCTAAGTGTTTTAAAAAAGTCATATAAAGTAATAATATAATTGCTAGAAGGAAATACCTAGATAAAAAGAATCACGATATTTAAAAAAAAAACTTTAGATAATCAGTCCATTGTAAATCCTTAAAAAATAAAATAATTCAGCTCCAAAAAGTGATATCATGTTTATTCTATAACTAAGGGGAAGGGGCGCTTGTAGAGAATTCTTTTCACTTAACTGATTTTATCCAATGATACACTGCCACATCCTTTTACTGATTTTTTTGACTGAAATAGTTTTTTGAAGGCAGCACTCCACTTATTCTTTTTTTTTTCATTTAAATACATATATAACTTTCTTTTTTAAATTCACACGGTTTTATTAAATTTATCACTAAACCGTCTGCACAATTTAAATTCTCATAACCGTCTGCACCCAATACGGTATAAAATATTTATTTCCATTAAAATCGGTCTCATCTAACCGTCAGATTACCTTTAATTTTACATGCAATACGGTTGGATTTTTTACTATATAAACCACCATACGACGGTGGTGAAAACACAATTCAAATCAACACAACATCAAGAACACCCACACCACACAACATCAGAATGACCTGTTGGACAGAAAACGAAGAAATCGCCCTGGTTGTGTGCGTCAAAGACACACAAAACGACTCATCCTTGCAGCAACAACGCCGTCAAGGGTCGGGTGGCAGGGCCACACGGGCATTGGGGCAGAGATTGCTGTGGAGATGACCCAGGCGACCTATGCGGGTCGTTACAACGGCTCATTTGACCATGTCCAGGCGTGGCACCTCATGCGTCAGCTTTAAGCTTCATTTTTTTGTTTTAATGTATTTTTATTAATGTTTAAAAATATGTTTATGTTTTTATTATTTAATTTTGTTTTAATTTATTTTTATTATTTTTAAAACACACGGTTTAAATTATAAAAAACAATAACAAACAAAAAATGATATACACGGTTATAATAAAAAGCTGATTATATTAATTCAAAAATTAAATAGAAATGGTTACCAGCACGGTAGATACAACAAGCAAAACGGTCCACGGAACCACTACCAGCATGGGTGGTAGTGGGTACCCGTGACCAATTCGGGGCGGCGCCCCGTCCCCCTTATATTTTAGGTTTTTTGGGGTGAACCGGGATCAGGATAAACAATTTGGGATACGTTACGTTTTGGGTGATGTGTAATATTCTTTGGGGAATTGTATATATATAGCCAGTAACCTGCTGATTGCTTTAGCTTTAATAAAATTTCATTTGGCTGTTAAAAAAAAAGATAATCATACAATTGATATTTAAGTGTTTATAGTACTTAATAGTATTCTAGTCGTTGAAAGTTGCTTAAAATATAGGGAAAATCACGGTAGTAGCCTTAATTTTTGGTTTTTACGAAACTAGCTATTTCCCGCCTCTCGGGAGAGACGGTTCATGGGTTCCGAGAAGTTTCCGTGACGCTTCAGTGGCGAACTAATAGCTGATCAATACGTGTTCAAAAATAAAATAAAAAACATATAATAAGGACTGCCTTGACCCGCAATAGCTAAGCCATCTCCTTTTTCTGACTAGCAGACCTTAACCCACACCCAAAATAATTATCTCTTTCTGCACACTCTCTCTATTCGGGTCAGTGTCTCTTCTCCCTCACAAACCACCGACCCCACCATCCACCACCATTTCCACCTTCACAATAACCACCCACCTCCATAGCAACCACCCACCACCACCCTTATCTCAACAGCAACTTTCCCTTTCCATGTATAACTTACTTCCCTACCCAAACACCACCACCACCGTACCTCCTCTTCCTCACCGTCACACTCTCCAACACCACCAACCTAACCCACTACAACCCTCCTCAACTTCAAACAAAAAGCCGGAGACAGACGGTGATGATCATTTATGGAGAAGAGGTGTCACTTTAAAGATGAAGTCCGACAACGATGATGGTCAGAGGTGGTGGCGGTAACGGTGAAAACACTGTGGTGATGGTGGTGGCCACACCATCTTTCTCTTTATCTCTCTAATTTATGGGCTTAAGATCCTAATTTCAGATGAATAAGAAAAATGTTTCATTTTCAACAAATCCCGTCTTGGTGGTGGTGTAGGAGAAAGGAGAGAGAAACCGAACAGATGGTGGTGGTGGTGGTGCCGAAGACGTCTCGGCAGAGGAGGAGGGAGAAAGGAGAGACGTCTCGGCGGAGGAGGAGAGAAAAAGGAGATACGTATCAGGTACCATTTTGGTGACGTCTCTGGTCTCGGGCAGCCATCTCCATATTAATTTGGTGTCTCTGTGATGTCCCCCAAGATGTCTTGGCGGCGTAGAGCCGTCACGAAGATGGTTGGACAGACCTCAAGACATATGGCAATTCCGGATTGGGTATCGCCAGAGCCGTCTCCAAAGACGGCTGCAGCCTCTGAGAAAACGTGAGCCAACTCTCCTAAAAAACAGGAGGTGGCTAGTTTGATAAAAAAATGGGTCAAAGGCTAAAATAGTGATTTTCTCTAAAAATTTATATATTACTAATTAGCAAAAGATTCCTTACTTCATGGTTGTACTTATGCTTTATATGTTTGTACGCATCACCAATTCAAACGACACTGGTCCCTTGCTTTATACTCTCTTCTTTCCTGTTGAAAAGTCCTCCTTCTCTTTCGTAAATGACACTTTTGAGTTTTACTTTTTTCCTTCTGATTCAGATCTTTTATATTATTTTTAACACCTATATCAAGCCTAAGGTGACACTTCACAACTCAACAAATTTAGCAATTAATCTTTCGTTATCTAATTATTTAGAGGGTGTTTGGGATTGAGTTTGGAGATGCAAAAGTGCTTTTGGTCAAAAGTGCTTATTGGCTTATGACTTTTTGAAAAGGAGTTTTAAAAAAAGTGTTTGGATTAGCTTTTGAGATGAGAAACGTCAAAAAGTCAATAAATTGTTATTTTTTAAGTGTTTCGCTTAACTTATTGCGAATATTGGTTGTATGAGTGGTAAATTTGTAATTTTTTTCCAAAAGTCAAAAGCTAAAAGCCAGGATTTCTAACTTTTCAAAAACAACTTTTTCACCCTTAAAAACCAAAAGCCAAAAGTCAAAACAGAAAGTGCTTTTGGGTTACACAAACAGCTTATTGACTTATTGGCTTTTTCAAAAAGCCAATAAGTCAATAAGTAGTTTTGAAACTCAATCCCAAACACCCTCTTAACTTTGTTTTGTTTTGATGTTACTTTTCTTGCTGACCTTATCTATATATTTCTATATATTCATATTGATTGTGCTTATTTTTTCTTTTGATGCAACCTAATTAGGTGAGCCATCGGGAATTGTTACTTCGCCGCGTGTTACACGTTTTCCTGTGAGTAGCTGTTGTTTCGCCGCCTGTGTTCAAGCGTTTTTTTTGGTGAGTTATGTTTGTGTAATGTTTAGGTTGATACTAAAATTTCAATTGGTAGCCTAAGAATTCAGTTTATTTGGATTTGAATAATGATCATTGACATACAAAAAATCTTTACCAATTTACATTTGTTTGTGGTTTTAATAGAGTTTGATTTCGGGATGCTTGATTGTGTTTGGGCATATTGATATTTCGATTTATATATTGAAATTGATTACACTGAAGTGCACATAAATTGCTCGATCAAATGCCACAATGAAATTCTGGTGTTTTTTTAATGATTTGTTCCAATTTAGGCCGAGTCGGATTGTGTCCGAACCGAACTGGTCATGCGAAATGCTATTGTGGCAACAGCTGAGCCTTTAAAGCGTATCTTTTTTAATAAAAAAATCCTCTGTTTTGAAAACTTGACCTTTATCTGTAAATTCTATTTGACTATATCCATTTTTTGGTGTTTTATCCATGTCTCTTGTAGTCTGTCACATTGTGCATAATAATTTGACTTACTGTAAAATGTAGACATGTTGTATTCAATTTGTGAACAGGTTGGATGGTTGGGTTAGGATTGTAATAAATGGGTCGTAAACGAGTTGATGGTTCAACATTTTTAATTGACAGATTAATCAACATGCAGTGTTTTATTTCTTCTACTACATATATACATCCACCTATGGTCACACGAATGAAAGCAGGAGGTGGGACGGGGCGTGCAGTAATGGCAGAAATATCATCCTGACCCTGGGTACTATTAAAAGCCTTTCCTGAGTATAAGGTCGAATACAAGGTACGCGAACCCGTTAATTTAGGTTTTTTGCCCACATATTTGAAACATAATTCAATTTTTGTGTTGTGAATTAGATGTTTATTTGATGGTTTGTGTGTTTTAGGATTATGCTGATAACTTGCTATTCATTTCATTTTGGCCTCAGATGTATGACATTCTAATTGAACAATATGTGTTCTTGAACTAAAGATAGTGTATGTAGTGTGTGTGCTTTTTAAGTATGTTTGCAACACCATTCGTTAACTATCAACTTATCTATCAATGTGTATCATGACAAACCTCTTCGTTGATGGCAGAGTTGAGTATGAATGAACAATGATTTACTAGATCATGATAATCAAGTCAATCAAGCATGATCATTTGTAAAACCCCTTAATTTAACATTAATTACATACTACTAGAAATAATAACGAGTCTGTTTGATTGTGGTGTGTAAGAAATCCTTTTGCGTGCCGCCTCCGCAACACGCGGCTGGTCAGAAACTAGTATATATATAACCCACATGTATGTTAAGGAATTTAGAAAGAAGAAAATGAAATGAGTGGTTACACGTACACCCACATGTGTGTAATGCCTTTTATGTTTTAAAAGTTTATGCGGCCGTCAACCCATGATATAGTGTGTAGTGCCTTTTATGTTTTTACATGTGCTTTTGACCCCAAATATGACCCATCTGTCATAATGTAATGTGGCGCCTCGTCTATTATTATCCTTTTTTTGAAAGAGAAAGGAGACAATTTTATTCCACACGAAAAAGCAAAATATTGGCGAGTACAAAAGTTCTCTAACCAGAGGTTAGAAAACCGGGAGTAAAGAACAACGTACATACAAATCTCTCACCTATCGAGTACAATAAATATAGGAAATTAGATTAGATCTCGGAATCTTTTCATGATAGATAAATCTAACATGAAATGATAAAATGTAAAATTATAAATTATATGTTATGATGTAACATAAAAATAGTGAGTAACAGAGCTAAAGATGTATGTTTATGAGGAGCAGAGCTAAAAACAAACATTGAATGGCGTGATTGAAGCCGTGGTCTTTAAGGTGTGACTTTTTTTAAAGGAGTGGTTTTCACCTATTATGCTCTCGATGAAAATAGAATTCCTAGTTTGAACTTGATTAGTGACTTGCTTAGACATGATTAATGAATTACCTGAACACATTGTGCGTTTTTTTTTCATGTATGAACAAAAACCCACAAAAAAAAGTCATTTTTTTTTTCATTTTTTGTATAGCACTATGGTACTCATTAGAAAGATAATAAAATGTTCGTTAATTTGGTGTAATTTTTAAAAAAAAATCTCGTATATAAAAGTTATTAATGTTTTAAAATTGTAGGTGAAATATGATAAAGAAAGAGACTTTTAGATGGAAATAAGAAGAAAGCCACGTGACACACCCAATGAGGGAGGATTGCCTCATTGAGTGTCGTGTGAGCTTAATATATATAGGGGAGGGTTATCTTGAGAACGCTAAATATCGCGAGAACCGTGAGAACAAATGAGAAAACCTATCAAAATCATTTTTTTTTTCAATACAAACATATTTATAATTAAAATATAACATTAAAAATGAATTTTCTTTCTAAATTATTCATCTTTTCTTGCAAAAACATTCTAAAATTAACTTATTACACATGTGTAAATGAAACAGTTTACATATGTATAAACAGTAAATTTACACATGTGTAAAAACAATTTATTTTCCTATACGTTTGATTTTTTACGCGTAAATTGTGTTTTTGAGATTGTATTTTAATAATAAAGAAAATGTAAAAAGAAAATTTGAATTTGAATGGTTTTAGATAGCGTTCTCACAGTTCTTTCACGAAAGGGTGGTTTTCAATTGAACCTAATCCTATATATATATATATATATATATATATATATATATATATATATATATATATATATATATATAGGAATAAGATCAAATAGGAACCAATACCCTAGTTAGGAACTTAGGAACCAATCTGAGCCATCCATCATTGATTTTGATCTGGAGGGTATTAGTGTAAATATACATTTAAATAATTATCTTTTTCTTTTAATTACAAACTCTAACCCCTTGCCATCACTCTTCCCTCTCCAACAACAAAACCCAATCCTCTGTATTCTTCAAGTCAATATATGAGATTTCAAAGAAAATTAACCTATCCTTCAACAACAAAACCCAATCCTCCTAAATAATTATCTTTTTCTTTTAATCAAATTAACCTATAACTACTTTTTCTCTTCAAATGTGATTTCCACCAAAACCCAATCCTCCTGAATACGAGATTTCAAAGAAAATGAATTTGATCTGAAGATATTAAACTGCCATTGCAGTCGGTAGTATTCATCTCGCCGTCATCGGTTTCATCGGCGTCTCCGTCGGCTTCAACCTCAAGGTAATACTTCAACTATTAAGGTTAATTATTTTGTTTTTTCTGAACCGATTTTTGGGTTTTATTATTTTGGATTTGTTCCTTCTTTAATCTGTACTATTAATGTGTGATATATAGTGGTGTATAATACGTCGCTTGTCTCGTTAACCTCTATGCATACTGTACATTAGTGTATAATCTAATACACTAATAATGTGTGATATATAGTGGGTTATACACTGATGTATATGATATTAATATACACTGATATTAAACACTGATGTATGCGATATTATGATACACTGATATTATACTCTTATATTATACACCAATGTATATAGGTATATTCACCTTTAGGTGTGTATACACTGATGTATATATGTATATCCAACTTTAGGTTTGTATACACTGATGTATAAAAGTGACTTGTTTTTTTTCTTTTGATTGCTAGATGCCTAGATGTATCCAAATGGCTCTACTTATGAAGAATAATGTTACACTGATATTATACTCTTATATTATACACCAAGGTATATAGGTATATTCACCTTTAGATGTGTTGATGTAAGACACATGTGAGTTGGTAATGAACCGTATACACAGGTGTATTATATGTTATGTACGACACATGTGAGTTTCTAATGTTCAACTGCGGTAATGAATATACACAGGTGTATCATATGTGAGTTGGTATTTTTTACACAGCTGTTGTATACACGGGTGTGTCATAGTAGTTAAATGATTGTACAGTAGTCTAATGTTCAACTGTGGTAATGAATATACACAGGTGTATCATATGTGAGTTGGTATATGTTTGCACAGCTGTTATATACACAGGTGTATCATAGTAGTTAAATGAATGTACAATTGTCTAATGTTCAACTATAATGGTTTGTAGATACCAGAACACGACTGTTGTATACACAGGTGTATCATATTAGTTAAATGTTAGTACAGTAGTCTGTAGTTTAAATGGGGTAATGAATATACACAGGTGTATCATATATGAGTTGGTATTTTGTATAACGGCTATTTGTATATTGCAATGTTTTTTTTAATTACATTATTTACATTGTAGGTTTCGTTGCCAGCAACGTATATGAATCTCCCAGCGGGATGAGATATTGGACGCCAAGTGTACCAGATGAAGTAAAACCCTATGTAGGCGCCAGGTTTAGATCTTTGGATGAAGCTATTATAATGTACGAAAACTATCGAGAAGATGTTTTTCAATCATCAAACGATTCAATTGCAGCAACGCCTTGTGAAAACGTAGTTAGTACAACATTGTATCCCACAAGATATTGGACGCCACATGTACCGGATGGATTGAATGTTAATGTTTGTCTTTATCTTGGCATGATAATGTAGTCATTGAAATGGAACCAAAGTTGTTGTTTAGTTATGAATACATATATACAACAGCATCGTATTAACACGTGTAATGCTTTTATGTACACCAATGTACTTTTTACATATACACTAATGTACATGTACACACATTTGTCGTAACCAACAATTAAACTGCACAAAATTAGATGTACAGATGTATTAACAACAATGTAATCATTTTATGTACACCAATGTACTTTTTAACTTTAATTTATATCCATTACACCAATGTATATCTACTTAGAATTTTTGAAGTAACTCATCTTTGTTTGGTTAGTATTTTTCCATATATATGTTGGTGTATATTTACTGAATTAGAATATTTCAAGAATCTAATATTTGTTGGCTTGTATTTTTCCCTATATACGTTGGTGTATATCATGCACAGGGTAGTCCAATGATACAAATTAGATGTTTCGCTAACAAAAATAAACCATTAATATCATTCAAAAGTTTGATATGACCATATCATAAAAGTTTTAGAAAACTATCAAAAATAAACAACTTAAATTGTTCACACGAAACTTTAACCACATAAAAACTTTCAAATCAACTTCATGTTTTTCATTTTATCCAACTCATATGCCTCCTTCAAAATACGATCATGTTCCTTATTTGCTTCCTGAATAGAGCCATTTGGATACATCTGGGAATACAAAAGAAAAAAAAAACAAATCAGTTGGGTATACCTATATACATCAGTGTATACATACCTAAAGGTGAATATACCTATATACATCAGTGTATACACACCTAAAGGTGACTATACCTATATACATTGGTGTATAATATAAGAGTATAATATCAGTGTAACATAATATCATACACATCAGTGTTTAATATCAGTGTATAATAATATCATATACATCAGTGTATAACCCACTATATATCACACATTATCTGTGTATTAGATTACACACTAATGTACAATATGTTACACATTAATAAGTGTAAATACGCTTTAATATAAACCAACGTATTAAAAACTATGTTTTGCTTATCACTTTTGTTGACACGGTCTGTTATATACACCAACGTATAGTATACACAAGTGTATAATCAATTTTTACCAATAAAGCGTCTCCTTTTTTCACCTGGTAATCTTAATTAGGGTTTGGTCGATTACCTTTTTTTATAAATATCCACCAATGTGTAATATCAAAACTATATAACCTCTATGTTCGACACATTCGCATTTTTTCTGTACTTTGATAACATTAAAACAATCAGTGAACATATGTATGAAAATCACATTTAAAAAAACTTATTTATGAAATCACATATTAGATTGAATGTACATTTCGATATAACAAAAAAAAAAACAATTACTTCTGAGAAATTACTAAAATTAACAATAAGAAAGAAAGATTGAATATTAATACATACCTGTATTGTTGATCTTCATAAGTTTTCTCATATGTTCTTCATAGGGTTCTGATGTATAGATACGTATTTGAAAATTTTGGAGTAGTAGTCAGTTACAATGTAGACTTAATAACCTATTAATAAACATATTGAACAAAAGTCAATAATACCCCTTGATTAAAATAAACAATTAATTAATATTTTACTTATTTACAATCATGCCATTAGAGATCAATGGCTAAGATTGGTTCCTATGGTTCCTACTTAAGGTATGGTTCCTATTTGAACCCTACCCTATATATATATATAGGTATAGGTTCTTGTACAAAGTACATTTTTCGTACAAAGTGTGAGAACTCCATATAATCATTGTGTTTTAAAGTTTGACTATAATGTTTTTGATTCCTTTTGCATTGATTTATATAGAAAAGCACTAAACGTTACAATTTAAAACACAATTAAATGTAGTCTAGACATTAAATTTAAAACACACTGATTACTTTCTTCGTAGGGTGTTTTAGATTGCATGTTGAGAATACATTAATTAGTGTTTTAAAATGTTAATTTTTGTGTTTTTCTATATAATACTATGTCAAAAGAACATAAAACATCATGCCTAAAATTTAAAACACAATGACTATATAGACTTCTCACACTTTGTACGAAAAATGCACTTTGTACAGGAACTCCACCCTATATAGGTATATAGGGGAAGGATAAATTGAAAACCCTCTTGAGTTGAGAAAACTTTGGAAACCCATGTAAAAAATCATTTTTTTTTGAAAAAAATAACCAATGTAAAATACATTTTTTAAGCATTTTGGGCCAAAAAAATATAAAAAGCGCCGAAGGGATTTTTTTTTAAATAAACAAAGTTGCGCTTTTTACATATGTTTTCAGCTTTTTACATAAACAAAGCTGTTGTAAACATATGTTTTTGCAGCTTTGTTTATTTTTTTTTTTAAAAATCCCTTCGGCGCTTTTTTATTTTTTTGGCCCAAAACACTTAAAAACATGTATTTTACATTGGTTATTTTTTTCAAAAAAAATGATTTTTTACATGGATTTCCAAGGTTTTCTCAACTCAAGAGGGTTTTCATTTTATACTTCACTTATATATATATATATATATATAAATTATCAATCGTTTCTGGTTTCTAGTTCACTCATTTATTTAACCAGATGTTTAACTAATTAGGTTGTAGCACCACCAAAACATAAAGTAACTCGAATTCGTACCGTCTAATAAAAATGTATCGTACTTGACCCGACTTGTTTTTTAAACAAAATGTACATCAAAATTTAGACCAACTGAAAACGTACATTAAACATAAGCATAAAATGATGAAAGCGTATTATATTTGACCAGACTCATTTCCTAAAAAAACTACGACGAAATGTAAACCTACTTGAATTTATATCGACGCGTCTAAGAAAATAGTGTTTTTAAGTTAAAGAATAATACCGAGCGATGTGGTGGCGTCGAAACTCAAAACGTAAAGTAACTTAAATTTATACCGTTCAATGAAAACGTATAATATTTGACCCAGCTTGTTTCCGAACAAAATTTAAGTCAAAACAACGTCAAAACATAGATCAACTGAAAACGCAATTAAAAGAAACTCAAAAATGTATTACGTTTGACTTGACTTGTGAAGCGTAAAGTAAATCGAATTTATATCTTCTATTTAACGTGATTCGTTTATGAAAACGTAAAGAAATTGAAAACATCCATAAAAAATATGTACGGAAATGTGTAAGACATGACTCATTTTCGAAGAAAAAAAATTCCGTCAAAACCTAAATCAACTTGATTTTATACCGACACGTATATAAAAATAAGGATGTAAAATTTGTAATGGTTAAAATGAAATTTTATAAAGTTCTTAAAAACTTGAGGGGTATAAGTGTCAATTATAAAAGTTCAGAGGGTAAATTCACAAAAAGACAAAAAAAATGAAGTTCCTCTAGCTAGCATCTTGCTCTATTATATATACAATTATTTATGTCAAATTGTAGAGGAACTAAGAATGTCCATAAGCGTGAAAATGCATAATATGTGACATGAACCATTTTCAAAAAAATTAAGTCGGAATGTAAATCAACTTGAATTTATACCGATACTTATATAAAAATAAGAATGTAAAACTCGATAGTTCAATAACAGTTTTTTTTTTACTGTTAAGTATCACCTAATTAATTTGTACTTACAAGGATGCAAACTCTAATCGTATGTTTTAATGGAAGACAATCCACAATGTCACTAAAGCACGAAACTATAGGCTTGTGTTCAAGCATTTAACTATTATATATTATTATACTATGTATAATTCAAAACAAAAGATGAACAGTTAGTGGCATATCAGAAATTTTCCATCAGCCTAAGGTTATATCAGTAACTTCAACATTGTACACTTGGTTTGTGGTTTCACTGCCACATTTAATATTTTCCTCCACGCGTGTTCTTTTGCTTTCATCTTTGCTGTTCCACCAAACACATTCATAGTTCACATACATGTGAACCTAGAGAGAGAAAGCTATTGTGTCTGCCCGCATCTCCGCCTCCTCCTCCACATCCGCCACCGTGCACCCCAGATCTGACACCGCCTCCCTCATCTCATCCTGTTTTAGTCTTCTAACTCTTTTGGGTTTCTCGACGGAGGTGGCCGGTGGTGATGGTGGCGGCTTTCATTTCATTGTCGGCTATGGATACATGTGCTTTGTGACTTGGTTTTGATGAGTTGAACGTATCTTCCGACGATCGATCAGGATGGCATGGCAAGGGCGGTGGATGGAAGGTTTTAACCCGCAACCTACCTTGCAGCCATTTACAAACTCTGAACCACAAAAAGCTCACTTTTTGTATTGTTGTTACATTTCGATTGAGTTTAGGTGCTTTTTTCGTTTGATTTGTTTCTCTGTTCGTTTTTTACTTCTCATCTAATTTTTATGTTAACCTTTGTTTTTATATCGTCTGTGTGTTTTTGATCTTCATTCGTCGACTCTCTTTATTTACGTTCGATTAGTGTTTCGATATGTTGATGAATGATTCCGAATGTTTGAGATTCATGTTTGTTTCCATTTTCAACTCAATGATGATGCGCCTAGGTGCATCGGAGAGGCGTTTCTGTTGTTGGCTCGAAGATGGAGAGCTTTGAATCATCTGATAGGTGATTGAATCAATCATCGGATCCTGATGAGTGTAGGCCCTAATTTACTTGAGGAACTGGGAGGCTGTGGTGGTTAGTAATCACACCTCCTGGCTCTGTAGTGGATATAAACCCTTGCATTTATGGGTATGAACAACATGGATCGTGGTATATATAGTTTGTTGTTGATGATGATGAGCCAATACCCATTTGAGACATTTATTTTTTGGGGATCAATGATTTGCTAATTTTTGCGGTGTGTAAACTCTTAACGTATATGGTTATTGATGGTTGTGGAAACGGCTCAAAACTCATATGAGCTTTAAACTAATACGTTGATGGTTGATTGTGTTATGGTTGTGTTGATGACAATTGGCTAATCTGAGACATGGTTGGTGATTTGGTCTCGCAAAAAGATCCAACAGGCTACGATGATTATGGTTAAGATTGTTGCTTGGCGTGGCATAAACGAGGTCGGCAAGTGCGATGTTCTACATTTGCAACCCGTGTTGCAGCCATGGTGGTCCAACAACCAGATTTGAGCCTAATCAATTTTATTTTGAGGTTCTATGATTTGTTATTATCATGATCTGATATAGCATATGTGGTTGCAAGTTGCTAAGAAATCAACACCAAATCTAAGTTTTGAGTTATATTTGAAAATTAAATATGCCACTTTCAAATGCACATATATTTTCTTACATCTTTTAAGCTTATACATGTTTACTATTGTTAATAATTTGCAGGTGTCCAGCTTGCAGAAACTATAAGGTGTATATATATATATATATATATATATATATATATATCACTCTTGTACATTTCATCTCAAAATAATTTATATTTGTGTTGTATTTCCTATTGTCTTAGCTTCATTTTTGTAGCCCCAATATGAGAAAGTGGCTAAGCATTTCCATGTAGCAAATGCTTTTTCTTCGAGAAATTATATTGATGACAACAATAGACTATTCCAATAAGGTATCACTCTTTTTATTGGTGAAGAAAAGCATTTTGTGTGTTTATTGTTGTACACATTTTCATTACAAATGCATATATTGCAGGGGCGGACCTACACTATCCGCAAGGTGGGCGGCCGCCCCCCTTAAATAAAAAATATTAGTGTAATTTTTAGGCAAAATTCTTGATCGCCCCCCCTTGAAAATTCAGTTAAACCCCTCTATTGCCCCCCATGCCCCCATCCCCACTAAAGATAGCATCATTAAAGATTTTCCGGTTAGCCGGAGATGCAACGGAACCTCTGCATTATAAGGGTTTTTCACTTTATGTAAAAGGATGAAGAAGAAGATGTGGTGGTTGATTGGTGTGGGGTGTAAGTTTTTTTAATATATAAAAACAAAACCGTACATATGTATATGTGCAAAGTATTTATTATTAGACCATGCGTAGTGGGGGGCTTTATATATAAAGCCCCCCTTTCTGATTGTTCCACGTGGCAGCTGAGTCAGCATAAAGAGATAAAGTGAAAAAGGGGTGTAGTGGTGGGGCTTTATTTATAAAGCCCCTATTAATATTTTATTATATCTTTTAAATTAAAAAAACAATAAAATAATAATAATAAAGAGAGAGAATATGAGGTGTTATGCTTTGATTGGTTGGGGCTTTATTTTCCGAGCGTTACTTATATAACGCCAGAAGAGGGTTTTGAAAAATGGAGCCCCCCCCGTAATGGTGTGGGGGGCGCCATTTTGGTCCACATCATCATGGGCGTTATATTTGAAGCCCCAGTACGTTGGGTCTTAGTTAAAAATCTGTTTCTTTTGACTTTTTGACCATATAGGTTATTAGACTTTTTTTATTCGACTTTTCTAACCCTCTCATATGATTTGTTTATATTTAAGTGTATAGAGTTTATTATTTTTTAGAATAGTTGGTGCTCTGGATTTTATTTAACTTATTAATATGATAATCTATTTTGAAAAAAAAAATTAGTGTCTTACGTTAAGAAATGTGCTTTTTAGTGTTCGAAGTCAACATGCAAAATAGTACCATCGCAAGCTAAGGCGTTCTTACTTTTCTACTTCGTGAGTAAGATTTTAATCAATGTTCGCTAAAAATTAATGAAGTTATACATCAAGATATGTAGGTTACTGAAGTTAGATTGTTTAATCCTTCTAACAACTTTAACTGCTCTAGATTATTTATAGTGTTTATTTGTTTATATAATTTATAATTTACATTACATATATAGTTATGCCACATATTCTTATGTCTAGAGATGATTCCAGTGGTAGGCGTTATAATCCCGATGTAAAAAAATTATGTAAAGAAATATATCTAGTTTGATTATCATTTTTTATATTACCCGACTAGATTCAACCGAACCGGACCAAAAAATGTTATTATATAACGATGGTTAATTGACACTTAAAAATTTACGCCCCCCATGAAAAAAATTCCTAGGTCCGCCACTGATATATTGTGCAACTCTTTTCAAATGGCAGTGGAAAAAGTGCAGCTTTTCTTAATTGCCTTGCCTTGCTACACAAATGGTACATTTACTTAAAGATCATATATAATTTTGAAGATGGTAACTATCTTGATTAGCATGTAAATTCATCTTATTTTTTTTGCTAATAGACATGATGTGTGTTTAGAGTGTTAATGGCTAGAGAATCATTCATGTAGTCATTTTCGATCACTTTCTTATTATTTATTCACTTTGGTTGATATACAATTATTTTTTCAGGTAATACAACATAACACTGTTTACTTACTGGATTGTAAGTGAAGCCAAGCAAAAAAAAAAATTAAAAAAAAATAATTAGTAATGTTTCACTTAGATTTCTTTGATTGGCTAACTTCAACTTATTTTGGAATTCATGATATGTTTGGATAGGAGAAGAAAGATTTAGAAATACGAGTCAATGCTTTCGTTTTTCGACTTGCATTAAACTTCATCTTATAGGTTGTGTGCGCTTTACTGGCATACATGCATGGTATCTGATTTACTTCTTCATTTACTTTGCCTTTACATAATTCTATTTCATGTATGCTTAGATATGTAGCATCGTTATACAAGCTACTTCTCCTAACCTGCTAACTGCTACTAAACCAATCTGGATTGGTAGATAAGAACACTTAGACCCAAAAAACTCAATATATCTTTAGAGGTTATTTGCTCACTCATTGTAGGTAATTTGATCCATTTTTCACAATAATTGTGTTAGGTTACATTAAAGTGCTCAAATGCAACTACTTCAACTTCAAACTTGATGCGAAACGCAACAATTTCAAGGCGAATCTTTATTGCTATATAAAAAATGTAAGGTGTTTTCTTGCACACAAAGACGGTGGTGGTTTGTGGTGAGGTTTAGTTGTCCAAGGTCTTAGGGTCGAACCTTGGGGGAGGCACTTTTTTTTTTATTTTCTCACAACTTTGTTAAATAATATATATCTATAGTTTCATTTAAAAACATAAGATGTGTTGGTGGTGGAGTGGTTTGTGGTGAGGTTTTCTTGGCCAAGGTCCCAAGTTCGAACCTTGGGGGAGGTGGCCTTTATTTTATTTTTTACAACTTTGTTAAATAATACTCCCTCCGTCCCATTAAAAGTGTCTTGGTTTGAAAAACACAAAGTTTTAGGAATATTAAATGATTGTCTTTTTTGTTTGCCATATGACAATAATACCCTTGTCATAGATGGGTCCATCATATTATTTGTTTATTTTAGTTGTGTTTTTAAGGGTAAATTTGGAAATTGGCTATCAATTTTTTAAAGTGGACACATGAAATGGGACAAACAAAAAAGAGAATATGGACACTTCTAATGGGACGGAGGGAGTATATACTTATGGTTTCATTTCAAAACACAAGGTGTGTTGGTGGTGTAGTGGTTTGTAGTGAGGTTTAGTTGTCCAAGGTCCTAGGGTCAAACCTTGGGGGAAGCACTTTATATTTTTTTTATTTTCTCACAACTTTGTTAAATAATATATATCTATGGTTTCATTTCAAAACACAAGATGTGTTGGTGGTGGAGTGGTTTGTGGTGAGGTTTTCTTGGCCAAGGTCCCAGGTTTGAACCTTGGGGAGATACTTTGCTTATTTTTTTCATTTTAACAAGTTTTTTTTTGTTTTTTAAATATTAAATCAAAGTCAGTGACAAAAAAAGCATAATTTTTTTTAAATGAGTATGGTAGGATGGGGCTATAATGAAAGAGCAAAGAAAGTTGTGAAAATTGTGTTTTGCGATGCTATGTTGTACCTAAAACAATACGGTGACTGCCTCATTTTTTGATAAACTATGTGAACTAAGGTGAATCTGTAAGAGTTATATTGTACAAGTATTATGCTTCTCCGGTTCTTGATCATGTACACAAGGAATGGAATTTACCGAATATGGCGGCAATTTTGCTTAAACCCCGCTGCAAAGCGCAGATAGTAATACTAGTTATATATATGTATTATTGAAAACTCAAGTTGAACAGTAGACAAACAAATCATGTACATTCAAAATTGATCCAAGGGTCAGCATTACTTTTGTGTCCTCTTTCTTCTCCCAAGTTATGAGTGGCTTTACACGTGTGACTATGATACTCTCATGCCCTCCACGTACAAGGACAGAAAGCTAGATGCTACCTTACGTGTCATCACCAAGGTTTACTCACCTTTTCATATATATACTAACACCACCACCACGGCTCCACACCAGTTTCCCTCTCCATACGTGGCTTCCAGATTCCACCTGTCACCATCACACTTCTCATCTCTCACCTACAAAAGAAAAATGGGGAAACTAGAGACAGAAAAAGGAGACAGCAGTATGAGTGAGAAAGAGAGACGTGGACCACCGGCAAATCACCGACAACTACCCACCGCCACCTGCTCGCCTCCCACCCACATAGCCCAAGACATGGAGATCTTTGGTAGTGTTGATGGTGGAGGGAAACGTGGAAGACCACCGGTGAGTCTCCGACGACCGGACCTCGGCGTGTGCTCACCTCCCATCCACAGAACCCCATAAATGATGTACCAGAATGCAAGCATAACGTACACAATCTGCTGGTTCTCTTCCGAATTCCGTCTTTGAAAATCCTGCATTTGGTTCTCCATTCGCCCTTACGTTGTTATTTACTTTGCCAAATGCCGTCTTTGAGATTCCCCTCCGCCAAAGTGTTTATTTTGTAATTATAGTTTCTGAGAAGAAGATATTGAGATGGTGTTGAAATTTAATTAAATAAAGGTAGCAAATATGGAGATCCTAGTTATATATGTATTAATTTAAAACATGATTTCACTATTCATCAATAGTGACTTCATTATTTTATAATTTTTTTTTCATTTTTTCATACTTTTATTTATAATTTATATGATTTGTTTCATTTAGAATCACAATTAGTGTTGGTGATGGAGTGGTTTGTGGTGAACTATTAATTCTCAAGGGTCATAGGGTCAATTCATGGTGGAGGCAATTCATTTTATATATTTTTTTCCTTTTTCCACACCTTTATTTATAATATATATGATTTGTTCCATTTAGAACCACAAGTAGTGTTTGTGGTGAAGTGGTTTTTGGTGAACTTCTTATTCTCAAGGTCATAGGGTTGATTCTTGGGAGAGGCAAATCATTTATTTATTTTATTTTAACAGCTTTACTTGATAATAAATACAATTGGTTTCATATTTAAAAATCAATGGTATTAGTGGTGTAGTGGTTTGAAGTCCACTTTGTTAAATACAAATTACAAGTTTGATCCTCGCAAGTTGCATTTTTTTTCATTTCAATAACCATATTTAATGTAAAGTATAATCTATTTCATATTAAAACACAAATGAGTTTGGTGGTGTAGTGGAATGAGATGTATTTTCTCAATACGAGGTCTTGGGTTCAAGACTAGGAGGTCGCGGTTAAATTTTTTTTTAGCAGCCTTATTTGACGTTCTTAAGCAGTTTTGCACATACAGTAACCGAGTAAATAAAAAGTTCAAGATAAAGTAGAAATCACCGCGGCGCGCCGCAACGCGCGCGATAGAAATCTTAGTTGTGTATTATAAGAAGTTTGTTATTATTATTATTATTATTATTATTATTATTATTATTATTATTATTATTATTATTAGTTATATAGTATTATAACTCCGTGCTCTTGATTCGGATGTTCTTGACTTGACCAAAGTTGCTCGTATATATTAATAGAAACTGAAGATGAATAGTACAAGGCCTCTCTCATTGGTTGAGAGTGGCGGTGGGTTATATTATTTTTTTATTCACAACATGTTATTTAGTAATAAATATAAATGATTTTATAATAAAACACAACTTGGCTTACTGGTAGAGTGGTTTGTGATGCGTTTCTATTGTTTGAGGCTTCATGTTCGAGACGCGGGGGGGGGGGGTGGGGGGATGGTGAGGGGTGGCTCCTTTTTTTTTCATTCACAACATGTTATTTAGTAAAAAAATATAAATGATTTCATAATAAATCACAACATGGCTTAGTGGTGGAGTGGCTTGTGGTGCATATCTATTGTTTAAGGTCTCATATTCGAGACATGGGGAAGGCGAGAGGCAGCTCCATTTTTTTTTCATTCACAACATGTTATTAAGTAATAAATACAAATTATTTCATAATAAATCACAATTTGTCTTAGTGGTGGAGTGGTTTGTGGTGCATTTCTATTGCTTGAGGTCTCAAGTTCAAGACATGGGGTATGTCATATATTTTTTTTTCCTTCACAACATGTTATTTAGTAACAAATACAAATGATTTCATAATAAATCACAACTTGGCTTAGTGGTGGAGTGGTTTGTGGTGCATTTCTATTGCTTGAGGTCTCAAGTTCGAAACAAGGGGAAGACGAAGGGTGGTGCCAATTTATTTTTCCCTATTACAACGCGTTATTAATAGTAAATATAAATGATTTCATATTAAAACACAACTTCACTTGGTGGTGGAGTAGTTTGAGGTGTGTTGCTGCTCCTACATGAGGTCATGGTTTGAGAACGGTTGGAGCTTCTTTTTTTTTTTTTTTTCATTTACAGAATTTTATTTCATATTATATATAATTGGGTTTAGTTATAAAAGTCAAATTGGGTTGGTGGTGTAGTGGTTTGATGTGCATTTCCCTAAGGGGAGGTCACAAGTTCTAAACCTGGTTTTGGTAATTGTTTTCCTCGCTATTTTTTTTTGTATAGGCTATCATTTAATTTCAAGATTAACCAATAAATTATAAGCTTCCATATGATTGAATTCTTTTGTTGTTTCTTTGGATTTTTCTTACATGTCCTGCAAATCGTTAAACGGAAACCATGATACCAAAAATCTTGATAAAACATATTGCTTTTGTTATAATTAATGTCTGAGAGAGATTCTTGAATTAGGTAATAAAATGTTGGTTATAATTATTGATGAAGGGTTATAACCAACTATAACTACTGATGAGCCAAACAACTGATGAAGAATCAAACAACTACTGTTGGGTAAAGTACTGACAAATTAAATACCTGCTGCTGAGGCAAACTACTGATGAAGACATATAACAACTGAAGAAGATAACATTTGATGACAAACGACAACTACTGAAGAACCAACTATAACTACTGATGACCTAAACAACTGATGAAGAATTAAACAACTACTGATGAGTAAAGTATTCACAAATCAAAATCTACTGCTGAGGCAAACTACTGATGAAGACAGATAACATCTGAAGAAGATAACATATGATGACAAACGACAACTACTGAAGAACCAACTATAACTACTGATGAGCCAAACAACTAATGAAGAATTAAACAACTACTGAAGAGTAAAGTAATGACAAATCAAACATCTGCTGCTGAGCCAAACTACTGATGAAGACAGATAACATCTGATGAAGATATATAACATCTTATGACAAACGACAACTACTTAAGAATACGAGAGCCAACTACTGATAGCTAAATATTAACTGATAATAGTTGGTTTATAAACGTCTTATGTTTCCCTATGCACACATAGTATGTCATCAACACAATACTTTCTTTTGCTTTTCGGATACTCTGCCGCGAAGCGCAGAAAGTAAAGCTACTTAAAACATTATGAATGAAAGAGTTAATCATAGAAGAACACATTTTATGAGAGATAGCTACAAAGCAAATTGACTTACTATTCTACTATTCTCTTTCCAGGAACAACAAAAAGAATTTGAATACGAACATAATCAAATCATTGCTACACTATATCTAAATCAACTAAAAACGTATATGAGTCAACGAACCGTCATCTCAAACTAAATCTATTGAAATTCAGGCTTATATTTATATTTATGAACTCTATACAAACTTTCAACGCGAACACAAACTTGATAAAATTCAACTCAACCAAGCGTGGCCGCTAGAAGGTTGCCTTGTTTTCGAACAAATAATACTAGCTTGTCCAGTAATACTAATTAAGTATGTGTTATGTTATGTTATCTTACACAAATATTATGTAATATTATAAGGTATTTTATTTTTTAGTTTTTTTGAAAATCCTAAGCTATTTTATTCTTAGAGTTTGCTTGAAAATATTATACTTTCATTTCAAAACTAAAAAAATAAAATAAAGTTTTATTTCATGAGTCCAATCATGCATCTATATTCATTTAACGGGGTTGGGTTATTCTACAAAGGGACAAAAAAATGAGAAGGGTGAGAAGGATTTGTAGCCTTTGGATCAGATTTTATACATCATCAATGGCTCTAAATGAGGCGGTGGCAATTTTGTAATATTAGAAAGCACCAAGGGTAAAGACGGAAAATGAAAAACACATTCACTCTCTTCATCACCTATCTTCATCGATTAAACAAACCCTCATTATCACTATACCACCTACCATCTACATAACACACTAACAAAAAATCAATGGCGTCTTCAATAATGGAAGCTCTGTCTTCAACGATTGAACCTATTTCTTCAATGATTCAACTTCCTTCTCCATCGATTCAACCTCTTTCTTCACTTATTCCATCGTCAAAGAAGATTTCCAGAAAAAAAGGCACAACCGTGGTTTCAACCGAAGAACAGCAACCAATGACGGAAAAAAGTAACAAAAAAGTTAAACGATCACAGAATACGCAAGAGGAAACTTCAATTTTTGGTACATTACTTTAAATTTAGGTTTTGTTCAACATTGTGTCTAATGTATCATCATTGTGTTAAATAAAATTAGTCGTTTAAGAGTAGTAAAATGAACATTAGTTAAGCCTATTACTGCGATAACACAATAGTGAAAACGTATTGTGTATTTTTTCTCGTTTTAGGTTAGTAACTTTGAGTATGACACAATAGCTTAAATATGACACAATAGCTTAAGGTTTTATAGATCTATAGGAGTTTGGAGACTTGTTTTGGTGTTAGAATTGCTGACTTGAAGATATGATTGAACATGATTTTGTTTTAGGCTGATTGAATTGTTTTGAACAGGTAGTTATAGTTGATTACTTGATTATGATTATGATTATAGGTTTGTTTACTTGTTTGTTTGTGTAATTAATCTGCATTACTATCGGTTTAAGGTGATTGTGTATTTTGTATTTTTTTTCTAGTTCTAGATTATTGATTTAGAATGTGACACAACAGCTTGAAAACAAGCTAAAGTGATTGTGTATTATTGCTTGTTTTAAACTAAGTTGCCTTTTGTTTGTTTGTAGAACATTGTGTCATTTTTTAAAACAATACATTGAATGTTTATAAACAGTTAAGATAACACAAATAGTGGAAATGTATTGTGTCATTTTTTAAAACTGTAAATTAGTTAGGTATATACCTAGGACAACACAATAGAGAAACAGTTTTGTAATATTTTATTGTGTATTTTACTAACATGATTGTGTCATAGTTGGTAATGGTATATAACACAATAGACAAACAGTTTTGTAATATTTTATTGTGTATTTTACTAACATGATTGTGTCATAGTTGGTAATAGTATATAGCACAATGTAGCGTTATACATTTGAATTCATTGGGTAATAATAATTGTGTAGTTGACAATGTTGATTTGAGGAAGGCTACTAAAGAGTTGGTAAAGAGAATGTGTCAAAGAAAGAGTCAAAGAAAGAGACCAATCAACAAAAACGGAAGAAAAGCAAAGAACATGAAGACATCATACCAGAGGAAAAGAGAATGAAAATAGCATCAGTGGCAGTGACTAGAAAACCAAAAGAAAAGGCTGAACTGAAATATTTTCCTTTTACACATCAAAAAATGAACCTGAGGTGTTCACCAGGAAATCTAACTAATTTTATTGAAAGCTTAAATGAAGATCAGAAAAAAGCAGTTATTGAAATGGGATTCGGAGAAACATTGTGTATAAATATACACACGATACCAACTGCTTTTGGTTTTTGGCTGCTTGAAAACTATGATCCGACAACAAACATAGTGAATGATGGAACTCATAATTTCCAAATAACAACTTCTTTGATCAATGAAGTTTTTGGAATACCAAACGGTGGATTGAAAGTGGAAACAAAGTTTAGACCCAATTCAAATGATCCAGTTATAAATGAGTGGCGAAGTCAGTTTGGTGAGAATGTACCTAAGAAGATTTTTATTAAAGATTTCAGTGAATATGTGTTAAAGTTAACAGACTCGGGGAGGATGTTCAAGTTGAACTTTCTAGTAATGTTTTTCACAGTAATGGGGGAGGCAATGATGAGTAACACAGTCAACCAAAGATTTCTTAGATCAGTAACAACAAAAACTGATGTAAGAAGCCTAAATTGGTGTGACTACATGTTAGGTTGTCTCGTAAGAACACGACTTACATGGTCTGGTGGTGTAAATGAATTATACACTGGCCCTATGCTTGCTCTTGCGGTAAGATAAATATTACACAATTACAATTACACAATTGAACTTACATATTTTTGTTAATTATTGTTTCTTTTATGTTGAACAGATTTTATATATCTACAAGAGACAACAAATTTGTTCAAAGGGAAAATGGCGTAAAAGGGGTAACATGCTTGAGAAGATTGACTACACAACACTAGCAGAGTTTGAAGACAATTTTTTGATTAACAAGAGAACAAATACAAAGGAAGAAACATATAAGGTGGTTAAAGAGGTTAAAGAATCTAAAAGATCACTGAAAGTTGTTATAAAGAAAAAGAAAGACACTGATGTCTTACCTCAACAAGAAGAAGCTCATAATCAAGGTAAATACTCTATTTTGTCATATTATATTGTTTCAAAATATATTGTGTCATATGTTATTGTGTCATAATTTACTGGATGTTACAACGTTGTGTCATGTTACATTGTTTCATACTAACAACATTGTGTAATATTCTGTTTTGTGAGAAGGTGATGTTATAAAGAAAAAGAAAGACACTGATGTCTTACCTCAACAAGAAGAAGCTCATAATCAAGGTAAATACTATATTTTGTCATATTATATTGTTTCAAAATATATTGTGTCATTTGCTATTGTGTCATAATTTACTGGATGTTACAGCGCTGTGTCATGTTACATTGTTTCATACTAACATTGTGTAATATTCTGTTTTGTGAGAAGGTGATGTTATAAAGAAACAGAAAGACACTGATGTCTTACCTCAACAAGAAGAAGCTCATAATCAAGGTAAATACTATATTTTGTCATATTATATTGTTTCAAAATATATTGTGTCATTTGCTATTGTGTCATAATTTACTGGATGTTACAGCGTTGTGTCATGTTACATTGTTTCATACTAACAACATTGTGTAATATTCTGTTTTGTGAGAAGGTGATGTTGTACTTGAAATTGAATCGGCTAAAGATGACACAATGGAGACAGAAGAGGTATGAAAATTAAACATTTATTATACATGTGCATTGAATGGAACATATCAGATGATAATTAAAGTTTATTTTCGTTTAACAGATTAGGGCCCAGATGTTAAAAAAAGAGCTGATGATATTTGATGAACATGGAAAAAAATTTGAGAGGTTATTACAAAAGGCAATCAATGATTTCCCAGACGGTAAACTGGTTAGACAGAAAGAAAGAGAATGGGCATTGTTGGTCAAGAAATATCAAAAAATCGGACAAACTGAAGGAATTACACTTGACACAACTGAACAAAATGAAAGTATTCAAGCAAAAGCAGGAGAACAGACTCTTGAGGAACAAAAAATGAAAAAGGTTGCTGAGAATGTTTATGTGGTTAAAAGAAAAGAAGACTTGGTAAAAGAAGGATCAAAAAATGAGAAGGAAAGCACAATGGAAGGGCCAAAACATAATGAAAATGTTCCAACTCATCAAGATGAAGTTCATAACCAAGGTACATATGATACTCCATTGTAACATAAGCTATTGTGTCATATCTTATTGTATACTATGTCTCATAATCTAAGATATTTGTGTCATAATGATAGGTATTGAAGATAAGGTGGGAGAAGATATTGTTGATGAAAAAACAATGGAAGGGCTAAAAGAGAATGATAGTGTTATTCCAACTCATCAAGATGAAGCTCATAACCAAGGTACATATAATATTCTACTGTGTCATATCATATTATATATTATGTCTCACATTTTACAAACATTGTGCCGTAGTGAAAGGTATTCAAGATAAGTTGGATATTCAAGTCTGTGAAGTAAGCGAATCTGAAATAATTGAGTTGATTCGCTTGGAACAAGAAGCCACCTCAACAAAGAAAACAGAAACGCAAAAAGAAACCATTGTTAATTTTTTTGAACCACCAAGCTTTGAATTAGGTTTATCTCAACCAACACCAGAAGAAGTGGTGGAAGTACACAATGAGGAAGCTGGAATTAATGAAGTGGAAGAACATAATGTGAAGGAAAGCACAATGGAAGGGATAAAACACAATGAAAAGGTGGATGTTGATACTGTCATAAAGGAATTGCCAAATTTACAACAAGAAGATGGCTACACCACACCAGCTAAGAACATTGTGCACTTTGTGGAACCAATTTCAAGTGTAAAGCCACAACAATTTGAGGAAAACAAAACTAAAAGACCTCAAAGAAATAAGAATTTCGCAGACGCCTTATGTTCTCCTTACATTCTAAGGGAGGTTGCAATGGCTGAAAAAAGGACCGTATCTGAGAATAATGTTTCAACATATTTGTTTACAGGGAATGGAAACATTCGGTACATGACATTCTAAAATTTTATTACACAATATTAAAACTATTACTTTAATAAGTGCTACATTGTCATAATTTTTTTTGTAGGGATGCTTTATTTCTTATTTCAGATGTTATCCTTGTGTCAAGAGTTAAATTGGAAAGCTTGATACCAGGAGTTGAAATTCATGAAGACGTTATCAATGCATGGTCTCATATTTTAAACAAAGAAGAGAAGAAAAAGTCAAGGGAGTCTGACTACCGGCTGTTTTGCACTGCTCCTATGATTGTAAGTAACATAATATCATTGTGTCATACACAGAATATGACACAACAAGTTATGACACAATGGAATACATATTATTATATTGTGTTATGTTGCATAACATAAACTTACTAATTCACTCTGTATAGGAAAAGGACACCTACGATAAAGATGAGCAGGCCAGAGTTGATGAGTTCACAAAAAATATGACTGACGTTTTAAGAAAAGAAAATTTGAAAACTATCAAAAAGTTTGACCTTGTCTTTGTACCAATCATTCAGTCAAAACACTATTATCTCATGTGTTTCAACATCAAAGAACCAAAGACAATCCTAATTGACAACATTGCATCAGGGAATGTTGAAGATATGTACAATGGCTGGCCAGAAAAAATGGTAAGTGTATGAAAATTTTATAATTAATAAATCACAATTCATAGTTTGAGAAATAACACAATTGCTTTTTTTTTTTTTGGCAAGAAACATGCTTTTGAAGGATACCTTGATGATATGTCACATCCAAAGGCAAAAAGCATGAAAGACACATCCATAAACATACTAGAAATGCCATGGAGAACGTCAAGTAATGATGTTGATAGTGGAATATTTCTAATGAGGCACATGGAGACTTATATGGGAGAGAAAGCAAAGAATTGGGCATGTGGATTTGCAGAAGAGAATTCCAACGAGCATGAAGCACAAATCATAGATTTACGCCGAAAGTACACCACAAAGATTCTTTTGCATGATATAAATGAAAACAAAGCTTTTGTTATCGAAATGGTGAAGAAATATTTGAAAGAGCCAGCTGCAGAAAAACGGAGGCTACAAAAAAATGCAAAAGAGAGAATCATGAAAAGGTTGAATGAAGAAGCAAAATTAATAAAGGTTTAGTTGGTTTGATGAATCAAAATGAAAATTTAGAATCTCTTTTGGTGTTTTGTTAAACCTGATGCTTGTATGTTTTAGAATCTCTTTTGGTTTTTTGTTAAACTTGATGCTTGAATGTTTGAAAACAATATCAACTTGATGCATTTAGTTCAATATGAAGTTTGATTTGAAGAAGTGTGTATTGTTAACATGGACACATACAATGTATGATTCATTTTACACAATGAAAAGTTAGATGAAAATTGGAGATGGTGACGTAATGTATAAAAATTATAGGTTGCATAACAAATTATAAGAACATGTACTTAGGATAATGTGAGGTCTATTTATACTTTACGGTGTAACAAAAATGAGAAGGGTGAGAATGATATAAAAAACACAATAGATCACAAAATATGACACAATGTTGTAGAAAAAAGACACAATGATGAAAATAAGAAAAAGACACAATGCTACAGAAAAGACACAATGATATAACGTAAATTCTAAAAACTATAAGCTAAAAATAAAAAAAGTGAAAACCTAAAAACTAAGATTGTAGGGTTCGATGAGGCGGTTCCAATGCCGCTTGAATGAGTTCAATCCAAGTTTGTTTGAATGGGTCAAGTTATTATACACGGTGTAACAAAAATGATAAGGGTGAAAAGGATATAAAAACACAATAGATCACGAAATATGACACAATAAGCCCGAAAATATGACACAATGATGAAAATAAGAAAAAGACACAATGGATCGAAAAAGTGACACAATGATGAAAATAAGAAAAAGACACAATGGTATAACGTAAATTCTACGACTTTGTATTTTTCTTTTATTGTGTATATATAAGATAGCGGGAAGAAATACTACACATTCTGATTATATATAACACAATGTAAGAAATATAACACAATGGCTAAATTGGCATGGTATATATAACACGGTGGATAGAATATTATACATTCTGATGACATTATTTTGTAATAGAATATGTATTTTATTTGATAACAGAATATATGGTAAAAATCAACTGTTCTTAAAAAAATCTTTCCGTCTAGACTCAATTACTCATTATGACACAATGGCAAGAAGCATAGAAAGCTTAAAGTACATTTCTAAAATAGAAATAGTAGACCCTCTAATCTTGCAAAGAAGTAAATCCTGAACTTGTTGATGCTTCTTTCTGTTTAATACTTTGTATGTATGACTCGCACGTGCGTTTATTGTGACCAACAACTTTGCAAAAACTGCATCCCCTTTGCTTCTTCCCTGCTTGACTAATTGCTATCTCACGAGCTGACTTCAAACGTTTATGACTACCACAACCTTTTGTTCTTGATCTAATAGGATTTCGGATTGCAACACCACATGCTTCGCTCCCTCCGGTTAGTTCTGCAAATCTCTCTCTTCTGCTAGTAGGCGGGTCGACAACTTGAACCTCATCAACCTTAGACATGTAACCTTTGACATAATCTCTATAAAGACACAACTGGTCTTTGTCCCTAATCAAGCGATTTATAGCATATTCATTTGCAACCCTAATCTCACGAAGAACATCTTCAACATTGTCACCATTGTCAGACCTAACAGATCGAAGTGAGCTATTTAGAACAGCTTCCCTGCTCCAACGCCTAACCACATACTTCTTTGGGAACTCTTTTATCTTACAAAGTCTAAGAACACAGAAAATATGTCGACATAGCAATCCAAACTGTTCAAACCTTCTGCAGTTGCATGATATAGTTTGATCTTCATTTCGAAACATAACCTACACAAAAAACACAGACTCAAAACAAAAGAAAAGAAAGAATAAAACCAAGGATAAACAAAAGACACAATGCATATAAAGTAAGTCAAGACAACAACGAAAAAAGAAACAGTAACATAAACAACATCAGACGCATAAGACACAATGCAGATACATAAACATAAGTGTATATGCTAGAAAAATAAGACACAATGCAAATACAGAAACACAAAGACATAATACAAAATCACAGGAACATAAGACACAATACAGAATTACAGGAACATAAGACACAATGCGTACCTCAAAAATTAAAGAGTATGGCTGCAACAAATCCTCAATGTCATACTTCATAAAATCACCAACTGGTTGTTTGTGCACAGAAGCACAATTGTGAATGGAATCATCTATCTCCAACTGCTGATCTAAAAAAATTGTTCGAGTATACAATTGTGCGGCTTGATTTTCAAGTATGAAATTACTCCAAATCTCAGGATCAGCGTATCTAGTTTCATGGTCATTTTTTCTATGAAGATACCTTTGGCCCTCGATTGCTGTCTCAAAGTGACTAAAAAACTCAACTAAGGTTGACTTTGGATTACAAAATTGATTGAAGAAATGGTTCTCGCTTTCTGATCTTGACGTGGTGCGCATAAGTCCAGACAAATTTTCTTCGAGATAATACGCGGGTATCCAATCTTGTCTAATATTATATATATCAGATAACCAAACATGATCACTTAAGCCATAATTAGAAAGAATTGAATGCCATTTCTCCTCAAACTCAACACGCGTAATTGAATCTGACCACACAATTTGAGCCAAATCTTTTTTGAAATTTGTGGTATTACATAAAACTGGACCAACCTACAAAAATTGAAAAATGAAAAAATTAAACTAATAGAGCATAGTAATGACATAAATAACACAATACACACCAAATATTTGTATAACCTACATCACACATAACTATAATGAAAAAATACATCAGCTTAAAAAGACACAATAGTAAATAAACATAATAAAGACACAATATAGAATGATACCTTGTCAGTCAATTTCTCCCATATGTGCCACATACATAATCTATGACGGCTATTGGGTAAAACATCTTGGATAGCCCTCTTCATGGCTGCATCTTGGTCAGTAACAATTACCTTAGGTGCAAAACCAAACACTTTGACATAGGATGTCAATAACCATCTATACGACTCAGCAGTTTCATTTCCAAGAAGTGCAGCACCAAGCGTAACATTCCTATTATGGTTATCTATACCAGTGAAAGGAACAAACACCATATCATACCTAAAAACAAAAGTTTAAAAGTTAAAACAAATATCACACATAACACAATTATTAAGAAAACACAATGAAGTTTTTCAGCTTACTTATTTGATCGATATGTGGCATCAAATCCTACAACATCTCCAAACACCGAGTAATTCATTTTGGAATCCTCATCAGCCCAAAAAAGACCACCTAAAGTTCCATCTTTATTAATAGTATATTCAAATGAAAAATTGGCACAATACTCCTTTTTCTTAGCAAGGCGTCTAATGACCATGTCCGCATCATGGTCACCAATGAATTCATTTAGGTCCCTCTTCCAATTCTTAAAATCAGTCTTCGTTGCACCTAGGTCCTCATAACCACCATACAAACTTTTCAGAATATTAAATGCCCTTACAGGCCCGAGATTCATGCTAGTCAACGCTTGAATAGCACTTTCTTTTACATAATCAACCCTTCTTGCAGATGTCAAAAACTGAATGTCTTCTTGATGCACAAAACTGTGGTTATGTTCTTCTTGAAAAACATATATCTCATACTTGTAATCATCATTTAAACGCAGCTTAATATGCGCATCGCATCCGATTCTCTTAGATGGTTTCCTACGCTTTACTTTACCATCATCTAAAGTATTGAACACACGTCCTTTTTTAAAACCTTGTTTAGAACAGACAAAATACTTCAACTTAACAACACCATTATTCTTGTATGAGGTGTTCTTCCTAACTGAGAAACCACTCGAATGAGCATACTTAAGATAAAAAGCATAGGCATGGTCAACAGAACCAAACACCATACCAAGAACAGGTTTAATTGACTGGTCCACAACAGGTGTGTAATATTTTTTTCCAGAATTTGGTGATACACGTTGAACACCAACTTCCTTGTAAATTCTAACATCTGCGTGAATTAAAAAAACGTCACATAAAGATATACACTAAATTACACATTACAAGACAATATGACACAATATATTGTTGTAAAACAATAAAACGTGTATCGTCAGTTAGACACAATGCAATTCAATATAAAATACGAAATCTCTAATTGATTCAAAGAATTCAATCAAATACAACATGACACACAATATGACACAATATATTGTTCTAAAACACTAAAACGTGTATCGTCAGTTAGACACAATGCAATTCAATATAAAATACGAAATCTCTAATTGATTCAAAGAATTCAATCAAATACAATAAAAACCTATTCAGTAGAATACGAATTATGTAATTACTTCAAAGCATTGAATCGATTCAATAGAAAAAGAATCAATCGCAAAACAAATACGAATCAGGAAAAAAAAGAAAAAAAAACGTACCAGATGCATCATCATCATTCATCGTTATCAATCAATTCAACAGAAAAACGTATATGATCTTCTGATAGCTTCGATTAGGATCTTCTGATAGCTTGGATTAGGATCTTCTGATAGCTTGGATTAGAATCTTCTGAAAGCTTCGATTAGTGTATATGATTGTGAAAACTTTCTGTTCTAAAGAAAACAGGGGATTGGAAAAATAGGGGAGAGTTCCAAAAATACCCTTCAACTATAAATCAAAGTCAGATTAAAAAAAGCCAGGTGTCAAAATCCTATTCCTTCTCACCCTTCCTATTTTTTTTGCACTATGTATTTGATCCTAACCCTCATTTAACGAACAACTCCCTTTAATTAAGAAATATTAAGATTTATATATTAAAAGAAGCATATAAGCTTACAAAGTTGTGGGTGTCTTGGAATCTTGACCATCTAACATGAAACCCACCATAAGAAAAAAAGAAAACGGTTTGGATAAGCAAGTGCTTGGATGCCTTTATTTCCCTTTGTCTCACCAGAATTGTAGTTAGTTTTCTGTTGGTGTACTCGTTCCTTTTATTATAAGATAATATATCCAAACATTATTTTCATTACTATTATATTATGAGATTAGTAACAACTTACAACTATTAAGTTTGTATTTTACCATAAATCAGAGGACATTTCTTGGTGGATAAATCCGTTGATTATTACTCGATGAAGGCAACATCAATCGGCAATCCACCGTTAAATATATGTGAGGAAATTGTGAGTGGGGGTAGAGTTTTCACCGCAGATCATCAATACCAGCTATTTTATATCCCTTCAACTAGGAATACTTAATTATAAAAAATACTCTACACATATCCTTTAGTTTTCTTTATATCCGACGATCTATTCTACTCTTAACTCATGGAAAAAATGCATCACACATAGCAATTAACTGGCTATATGATAACTTAATTTAGTTGATGTTATATTACATAAGTATCTCCTCTAGCTAGTTTTATGGATAATAGGTTTGTAGCAGGGCAAGCGGTGCGAAGAGCAGAGACGAATAAAGTGGAAAAGCATTTTAAAAGCACTACAAGAAAAGTGATATGATATGTCGACCTTTCCCGGCGACATGTTGTCGGCATAACTGTTTGTGGCGACATGTCGACGGAAAAAGGTTCGTCCTCACATATTCGACGCCACTGGTCAATTAAGTCATCGGAATAGCGTCGCCGGTATAGACTGCCTTATACCGGTGACAAGTCGCCATCACAGGTGCGTTGGAAATACAATTTATTTTCGTCCTCACAGATTCGACGCCCTGGCTTTTGATACCTTTGGCTCTCTGGCACCGGAAGCCACTTGTTTCTTAACCTGGGTCTAATGGGTTATTCATGGCAATATCACGACTTTGCGGGGAGGGGGTCGTTTTTAGTAGATTAGGGTTTGGCATACAGAAAGGGGTGGCAACCTAGCTTGTTGCCCGCTTGCCATTATACACACATACTTGGTACTTAACATAGTTAACATAATAAAGTAGTGTCTTAAAAAACTAAACTTGCATCTTAATTAATTATTTAAACTTAAACTCTTCATTAATTATTTATTTAATGATTATATTAAAAGTAGGGTTTATTAATCTCCTACAACCATACACTTACCTCACATAAATTACTTATTTATTTGGGTAAAATAAATAAAAATGAAAGAATATAAAAATATTATAAAAATTAATAACCCTATTAAACTATCAAACACGTTACCGAACGTTCACGAACGTAAACGAACAAATGCACCTCTGTTCATGACCGTTCATTTAACTAAACGAACGGATTTTTTTGTTTATGTTCGTTCATTTATTAAACAAACGAACAAAAACGAACTTTTAGCCGAACGGTTAATGAAGTGTTTGCTGAAAGTTAAATTCGTTTGCAACCCTATTTACATGGGTCCACTAATGTGAGGCACGCTTTTACAAACATAATCGATACTGTTTACATCTACTAGCAGGAAACCCGCGTGTTGCGGCGGAGTCGACAATACAGGACGGAAACGTAATTCAAACCTTAAAACGTTTTAAAAGAATCAATATGTAAGTGTATGTTTATGTGTGTGTAAGCACCTGCGCTTCGCAGTGGGGTAATTTTTTAAAAGCTATAAGGTGACAAGATAGCATGTTACGTTCCATATACCATATGCAATGTGACATACATGCCAGTAAAAAAATGGAAGTAGCAATTTGATTCATTAGTAACTATTATTATACTAATAGTCATACTCAATATGTTGAAAGTGTAAAATCTGGAGAGATTGCCTAGGAGAAGAAATCATAGGGACTTTTATACGATCCACGTTAAGAGGAGGTTAGAACGGCTCTTGTGTAATCAACCTGCAAAGAAGCATACCCATAAGTTTTTCCACATGATAAATGCAATGCAACACAACTGCTAATTAAGTGAACCATAAATTTCTATCAGTGGCATCGGAAAGTGAAAATGGAAGTTAGGTTAGTTGAAAATATTCCACACAAGGCATCCCAACCCGAGAACTTTATAAACGTGCACCATATTGGTTTTTTTCTAGGAACCGAACCGGTTCGTGTCCGAACCAGTTTCGGTTCAGTTTAGCCCTGAATAGTAAATTTAACATAATCCAATACCTCACATCCTAAAATCTTATCCCAATTCTACCCTCATGTCCAAGTTTTAGAACACAAAATACAAACTATAATGCATCTTAAATGTGAGACCTTTTAACCCCTCATAATCATCAACCTTTCATCATCATTATCAATTCAGTAGTAACTCTCTCTCTCTCTCTCTCTCTCTCTCTCTCTCTCTCTCTCGTGTGTGCGCGCGTCTAAGAATTTGAAGTTCGTATTCTACTAGTGAGTTCTTGATGATCTGGGTTTTGTCTGTTTCTTGATTGTTGTTAATTAATCATATTATGGTTTGTGGGTTCATTACTTTTCATGAATCTTGATAGTGGTTGGATATGGTCGCGCTTAACGTTTTGTCATGAACGATACTACAACTGACAACCACCATTTAAAGAAAGTCATCCAGATGCCGCAAAAACACTACCCTTTCGCAAGGGCGTAGCTTTATAGGGGCGGGGAGGGGCGCCCGACCCCTCAAAATTTTCGCTCATAAGTTCCAATTATACGGTATCTGTATAGAACTTTTTTGGTATATACGGTTTCGACACCTCCGTAACCGTGACTTCCAACCCCCGATGACTTCCCCCCCCCCCCGAAATTTCCGCTCAAGCTTCACCGCTGCCGTTTCGTGACTTTCCAAAACTATTATTTGTGCGTATTAACATTCGTTTTATATTTCTGTTATTACTTTTGTTGTACTCATATTTCTGTTTATTTCTAACTAGTATTAATTGGCAAAAATACCATTTTGCCCTTTGATCACTGTTTTTAAGCATGTTACGATTTAATAAATAAAGTAATTTTCATGTCTTCATTCAACTTTTTATAATTTTATTTTTATATATAATTTAAAAAACTAAAATATTTCTATAGTTTTTACATGTGCATCTTCCTTTACTAATTAAATCAGTTCATAATCTCTTTATTTTGTTTTTCCTTATGGGGATGCTTTAAGTAGGGGTGTGCAAAGTTAGTTTGGTTTGGTTATGAAGGCTTAATCATAACCGACAGTCAATTAAACCTAAGTTGGCTACCAGTTGATTTGGGTTAATTGTACAATGTATTTTAATGTATCATATTTGCCTTTTCAAGTTGAAAATGTTTTGGTTAGCTTGATAATGCAGGTTCCAAGCTAAATGCATGGGCCAAGCTCGGATATGGGTAGTTGAAGCAAGAAATTAAATGTTTGAATTTTGAAATTGAGGTATAGAAGTTGGAAATAGGGGTATAAAAGCTGGAAATCATAAATATACAAGGTTTGGTTTGTTTTGTTATGGTTAACGAAGACACATTAACCGTAATTATAACCGAATGGTCAGTTAATTAGATTCACTTAACAAAAACTGATAAGTTTTATCGATTGTGGTTAATTTTAGTTAACTTTTTTCATTAATGTTTTAGTTTTCGTTTATGGTTAGGTTTTGGCTCACCTTTAGCATTAAGCATATGTAGGGGTACATTTAGCCTCACCTTAAATCATATTATGTATCTGTAATATTATTGAAGAAACATATAAAATAAATGACAATAAAAGTTAACATATATTCGCATACAATATTAGTGGAAAGTTCAAATGAGAAGAAATTGTTTTGTAAGAAGAAAAAGAACAGTTTTTCACGTGATAAGCAACCTGTAAAAAATAAGAAAAAAACACTTGTCAATAACACCTCAAAAAGGGGGGCGAGGGAGGCTGTAAGACACAAGCAAAAGACAAACCTCAGGGACGCAACAGGTCATGAGCCACTCACGATCCTCATGCGCCAAGCGCGCTTCATCACGAACATCCAATGCCTCACCCTCAAGCTCGGCATTCTGCTGCTCCAACTGCAAGTTGGTCTCCTCTAACTCCGCCAACTTGCCCTCCACCTCCGCGATCTTCGCATCCTTCTCCCTGAGCAGTTCACGAGCACTAACCAAGGCATCACGGCGCTGATCCAGCTTCTCATTCAACTCAACAATTTTCAGCGATGCATCAACATACAACTGTTCCGCCTCTTGTTGCTTCTGCGCCGCGATCTCCAACGTCTTGTTGGTCTTCACACACGCAGAAGCCCACTGCTGCTCTCGCTCAGACAAGTGCTTCTCCAACTTATCGCGACCCTCGCGGAACGTGAAAGCATCCCACTTAGCACGTTTCAGCTCACGGTCCAACCTATCACGCTCCGCGCAAACCTCATTGTACTTGTTGTCGAACTCTTCGCGCTCATGAGTAAGAAAGCCCCACTGGCGGGCTATCTCAGCGGAAGTGGACAGCAAATTGGCCAGGCTCATCATGTTGTCCTCTAACAGTTCCTGACGAGTTCGCGTGGCTTGATGCTCACGCTCCGCATGAGGGACAACATTGCCAGCAACTCCCTGCAACTGTTAACATCCACGAACCAAGCGCCCGTAGTTAACCCCCACGCGGGGACAAAAATATCTTCGGCGTTAAACTCCCCACCCTTAAGGGTGGCCCCAGAAAAGTCGGCTTCAGATTCCGGCAACGGCCTCTTTTCGTTGGAGTCGTCGTCCATTATCTGTACCCCTCGCATATCACCCTCGCTGATATCAGGTGGTGATACACGCTGAGTCTCTAACTCCAACCCAACCGACACATTGAGGTCAACTGGGGGGGGGGGGTTGGACAGGAGGCTCACGTGTCGGCGACGTCTGACACGGCGGGGACACGTGAGTAGTATCACGAGGCGGCGACGGAGGAGGAGGAGTTTTCGGTTCAGGAGATTGAACGGCGGGGTGACAGCCCGCCTATCAGGAGAAGGAGTTTTCTCCGTCTCAGTCGGGTTCACCAAAACCCCTCATGGAGCGACGCCTCAGTAATATGGCTAGGCGCCCCATCACCCATCAAGTCGGCTGCACAACACAAAAACAACAAAATAAGCAAGTGGAAGAAACATGTCCAAACAAAATATTAATGCGCCAACAAAGAGCACATACCTAGCAGGCTGTCTTCGGCGCTGTGTACCAAATCGCCCAATTTCAGCTTTTTTCCCGCAGGGGACAACGAATCACTAGCACCAGTCCCTTCCGCCGAAGACTTCTTGGATTTGCTTCTCCTCGAGCGCTTCTTCTTCTGAGGAGTTGGTTGAGGGCGGGCTTAGTTAAAAACCGTCTCCACAGTCAGCGGCGCCTGCAGCACAACGCCCTCTACCATATCCTTGAGCGACGCGGATCCTTCATCCGTAAACGCATCTGAAAGTTCAACGTAGCTTCGTTCAATGGGGTTGTAATTTTGAAGATACATACTAACGACCTCATGGTCCAAAATAAAAACATAGTCTTCACCTCCAGTAGCACCCTGCGTCGCCCCGACCTCGGCTGTCGCACCCTCCGGAGGATAAAATCGTCAACCTCCGTCTCCTCTCACTGTCGTCCACAACAAACGTAGGCATCAACGCCCCTTCGCTTCCGCCTGCGGATGACACATGCGGGGAAGAAGATGCGCCAGAGTCAGAGGACTCATCACTTGATATAACAATAAAAGGGTAACCCGTCCGCATGAACATGTTAACAGGCGAAGGGTTATCAAAAATAGCAGAGGACTCACCTGCTTCGGTTATCCGCAGCTGCGCAGTGGCACCCTCCTGCGCCACAGGGTCTAACTCTGGGCGGACGAGTGTGTCCCAAGCCCTCTCCAACACATAGAGCTCATTATCAGCAAAATTTTGGCTTGTAATCTATCAGGACCGCCTTGGCAACTCCCTCATCAAGGTTCAATCGGCCCATCTCTATGGGAATGACACCCGCATTGATCCAGAAAAATTTTGGCTTCCAGTCACGAAAGCTCTTCATCCCAGCCTTGGCACAGGGGGAAACCCCTGTGCGCGGCCGGCAAGACAACCAGCTCTTAACGAAGCAGAGCGAATAAAAACACATAGAACATGTCAACGAGAGGTTCAATCTTTTGCGAATGACAGCAAAACTCGAAAAACATCAAACGTGACATCAGACCCGAATGAATTGGTTGATATGCACACCAACCGTCTGGATAAATGTTCTCAAAAACCAGGTCATCGGAACCCTAAAATTACAATCCTTAAAATATGTGGCATACAACCCAACTTTGCCAACCGGAGGCTCTAATATGGTCTTATCAGGGGCAGGAGCCTCAACACCGTAACTGGACGGAAAGGCATATTCCTTCCGAAACTTCCTAAACTCACCCTTCGCCCACACCGCCGTCACCTCACCGCATGGGGTGGCCTTTTCTTCGAACCATCATCCCCCTTTTTGGAGCCTCTACGCTTCTTTTTCGGGATATGGACGATATTCTCCATCACAGAAAACTGAAGGTTCTTTGAAAACAAACTTAACTTTTTTGCAAAGAAATGGAGAGAAAATTTTCCTAAGGATGAAATGAAAGTGTAAAGGAGAAGAGTGAGAACAAGGCCTTATATATGCAGGTCACGTGCCACAGACGGTTACAGTCGTGTGGCACAACCTTCCAGTCAAAATATGACACGTCAGGAGAGAGAAAAAAGGGAGCATGCGAAACGACAGGTTGGTCCCACCCCTCTCTGCGACAGTACAACCGTCAGAGACTTTTCGGCTACAAACCTGTCCCATCCGCCATGCGCCTTGACACATCTGATGTGTGCATTAATTACTAACGTGCGCACCGGGCCCACTTGCAACACAACTGCGCAGCGCGCACCTAAACGTTAATAAACAAAACAAATAATAACAAATACACCAGTTTTCCTTTTCTTTTCTTTCCTTTTAGTGCAGCGCCCTGCATGCAACGCATACAGAACACTACACTGGGGGGACTTGAAGAGATATGAGACCGCGCAACCGTACGGGCCCACATCTCCATACACGCCAGCACAACAGGCTTACGTGGACTTCTAGAAGGCGGTGCGGGACACCTCGTACCATGACAGCTAATGACCGACAAGGAAAGGGACACCCAGCCAATCAGATGCGTTTATTCCCTGCTCCATGATCGCCTGCAGGTACGAGGTACAGAATAGTACGAGAAAGGACAGACACAAGACACGTGGACCAATAGCAAAGCGACAGCGCAGCGGGTGACAACGGCCCAATCGTATAGCCAGCTGTCATTCTCCTTCCATCCAATCACAGGCGACCTCAGATGGCCTATAAATACCCTCTTAGGTCAGACGAAGAATGAATGAACAATCGGTGAGAGAGCTACACATAGTTAAGAGAAATAGATTATAGTCGAAGCGCTGTAACAATAGCTAGTCCAGAGTCTTGTAACAGTCATTTGATCATTAATAAGAATCGTGTCTTTACTCGTACTCATATTCCTAGTATATTGTTATATTGGTGTTTCTTCAGTCGGGAAAATAATAGGCTTTGAATTAATTCCTTCAAATTAGTCCATGTAAAGAAATTCAAATCTCTTTCATTATGTGAATAAGTTTAACATACTTTATATTTGCCGGAAAGAGAGTTAACATCAATGGGATTTTCGGGAGTTTCAAGCGATGACTTTCTTGTGGGTTAGACATAGGGTACGTCAAGCGCGATGCCATTAGTTGGAAAAATTGGTTGTCTTTTAATTTTCAGGTTCCATGATTTGGGTCCATGTTGGTGTAATGGACCGGGGATTGTATTTGTTCTGGCTAGTGTCTTGCTAGTCTCAAACATTTTTTATATATGTTGGGTGATATGAATGAAGTTGTTTACCGTTAAAAAAAAAACTAATTTGATTTTTAAAATGGATTTTGGTTTCAATTACTGGTAGTCTATTGAACTGATGAGCAATTGAGCAAGCAACAAGATATTGATTTTTGACATTCTCTTACTCCTACCACACTTTATTTTTTGTTTTCCGTATTTCATATAAATGGTTATTTTGTGGTTTAAAGATTAAAAGAACTTTGCATAAATTAATATGTTATAGAGCAAATCCACGTAGGCGACTTTGTCCGAGTGAATAAATAAACAATCATCCTTTAACATGTACAACCGACCATTGTCGACTATCGGTTCAACCACCCCCTACCCCACGTTGGCCAAATGTGGGGCGGCACCCAAAATTATCATGTTACATATGAATCAATTTTTAAAGCTAATACATTTCTTGCTTTTTAAAACATATGTATTTAAGAAATAATTTACTTTTCTATAATAATTAATAAACTTGCAATGAGTTATATTAAATCCTAATAAGCTTTACTATACTTGTTTTATCAGAGAATGACGAATTGTTAGATTGACTTGCAAGGAATTAAGTTATATAGTAATGAAGCTACTATGGGGGATGATAGACCTTAATATATAATATTAGATATGATCTTAATAAGAAATATCGTATTTGGTTTTAATAAGTTATAATATTTCATACATGTCTGAATGAAAGATATTAGGTTTAAGAGTCATATTGCTCTTACTATCGGATCATGGAGTTTAATAATCATATTACACAATTATAGGCTAGACAAGATGTAACGAGTCATACCAGGCTTTTAATGGGCTTGATTATGATACACTGAGTCATATTAGGTTGTAATGAGTTATAATTAGAGGGCACGGGCACCTTCGGTTGAGGCATTAGGCTTGCGAAGCCTCGCGGCTACACTGCCTCTTACTATGGGGCTTGAGGTTGAGGCTTGAAAATTCAGTTTCACCAAGCCGAAGAAAGGAGGGAGAGAAGCCGAAGAAAAAGAAGGAAAAAGTGGATTTTTTGGGTGGGACCATCTCATGGGGTGTGTGTAATTGGTGGGTATGGTAAAATGGTGGGGTCCTCAGTTTCAGACTACTTTGGGTTTGGCGTTTCCAGTGTTTAAGCTACTTTAGGCTAGTTTGGAGTTAAAATGACGTGACACTGTGTGATTGGTGGGCATGAAGTTACATGGGACTTATGCCCCTTCCCTCCTTAGTTATACATGTCTTGATATGATATAGTTAACCAAATATAATTATGTGTGATCAGTTATGACTATGTTTGACCAAATCTATAACTTATAATAAAAGAATTGAACTTTGATGATGTGGCATTCAATGGAGGCCTCAACCCCTCTTTAAATGTGCCACGTGGCATCATGTAAGATTTTTTTAATTTTTGAGTTTTTTTAATAAATCTATATATATTATAATTATTTTAGGAAAAGATAAGAATTTAAAAACAAAATTAAATTTTCTCTCTAATGTTTCCTCCCATAACTTTTAAACGTTAATATCTTTTATATACGATATTTTTTAAAGAAAAAAATTACACCAAATTAACGAGCGTTTTATTATCTTTCCAACGAGTACCATAGTGTTATATAAAAAACGGAGAAAAAAAACAACTATTTTTGTGGGGTTTTGTTTTCAAATATATTTTACTCTACTAATAAATCACAAACGATAAACATAACTTTATAGGCAGAGATTCCCTTTTTTTTATATTTGAATATGATAACTTATGGCAGAAATTTGTTTTAAAATAAATAATAATAATAATATTATTATTCATTAATCATGTATTGGCAAATCATTAATTATGTTGTCATATTAGATATTTTATTATGTTATATTAGATATTTCAACCCCGGGACACTCCCGGGATAAAGCTAGTATCACTATATCTTTATGGGTATGTTTGACTAGTTATGTCTATGTTTGACCAAATATGATTATATCACGGTGAACTAGGGCTGTTTAAAACGTTCGCCGCTCGTTTGATTTTTTGTTCGATTGTAAACGAGCAGATCGGCTCGGTTCGGTTTGTAAACGAGCCAAGCACGAGAAAAGGTCCGCTCGGCTCGGTTCGGCTCGATATAATTTTTATTAATTTATTATATATATAATTATATATACACACACTAATTACAATTATATTTATAGTTTTATACATGCCACTCTATTTGGTTTGGCTCAATATATACATATATACAATTATCTTTATAGTTATTGGTTCAGTCAACCCAATGATAACTAAACACTAAGTTTAATTGTAAAACCATAAGTCGTGAAAAAACATGTTTGACTTCATATTCTCATTAGTTGTCCACCAACAATCATCTCCCGCTATCAACCTACGACACAATGCGACAATTGTTATATGTATTATGCTCATGATCTCACTGGCCTCAACTAGAGCCTCATTCTCGAACGGTCGAACCTCAGTCATCACTAGGCAGCGATAATATTAAAGAAAACATACCAAATTTATGGTTGTCCGAAAACACTCACCGCTCGCTCGAAAAAATGTGCGCTCGAACAATGCTTGCTCGGTTTCCAAATTGATTGTAAACGAGCTGATCGACTCGGTTCGATTTGTAAACGAGCCAAATACGAGCAAAGGTCCGCTCAGTTCGACTCGACTCATAAAAAGCCATATTCAACTGGTTATACTTATTAAATTATTTCATGTCAAGTTTCTTGTATTTATCAAAGCGACAAAGCATAGTGAAATGCTTATAACTATAAAAGAATTTAAGGATAAAAACAAAAGCATTGCTCGAAAAATATATAAATACTTTTTGTTTGTTAATTGTACAAAGTATTAGAGGAAATTCTCCCGCACAATTTAGCAGAAAATATGTATCATCAAATAAAAAAAGCTTATAAGTTTATTTGCAGGAGTATCATATTTAATTACACAAAAGTGGTCCAATATAACAATGGAATAAAAAACAAAGCCGTTAAAAAAAACATCGACACATGTTTTTACATCGCTGATAACTATTTACTTTATTAGAAACATAGATGCGCTATTTACAATTTAATTGACTCAGGAAAGGTAATAGGGCTTTAATTAACGGGATAATAATAATAGGGTCATACGGTCATACTATTCGAACACTCCAACCCCTATCTAGGCATCCTATATACGTTGGGTATAGGTCTATACGCAACGGCGTATAGGGTTTTTTATGTTATGCATCACTCAACTTTTGCAAGACACGTCTTTCAGTACACTATACGTCGCATATAGACCTATACGCAATGTATAAAGTACATTTTTTTACTGAAATACAAGGCATTTGTGTACCTTAAAGTAACTCTATACGTCGTGTATAGTCATATTATAATAATAATAACAAAAAAAAAAATAAACAGTGTTGCAAAATTCGATTTGGGCTTGTCGGCGACCTACTCTAGAGCGAGTACTCGGAGTACTCGGCCAACTCGACTATACTCAACGACCTATCCTGAAGCAAGTACTCGAGGAGTAATTGGTCAACTCGGTCTTGTTTTACAAGAATAATAATAATCCATATTATAATAAATAATTTAAAAAAATGTCATGTGTGACTACCATATGTATTATATTTTTTAATTATTTATTATATCTTTTTTTAAAGCAATATTATGTGATAAGATTTTGAAAAGCAAGAGATAATGTAAAATGCACCAATAATTTAACTTATATCAAATTGTCCAACATAATCTTTTATTACATCTTAGAGTAAAGATCAAATACAAAGTGTTTTTTGATAAGAACTGTAAGAATCAAATGGGGTAAAAAAAAATTATTTTTTTTTAGAATTTTTTTTTCCCATGTGCTTAAACATACCTTCTAGATGAATAATACAAAAAAAAAATAAAAAAATAGTGTAATTACGTCATTAAAGTAAATACATTAGTTTACAATAAAGTAAATTATGTAATTACTCTACACGTAATTACTCTACACCAATTTTTTTATTATTTTTTTTTAGTTTTCAATACTATAATACATGTTTAACAATATGGGAAAAAAATTCGAAAAAAAAATAAAAAAAAATACCCTCCTTTGATTCTTACAGTTTTTACAAAAAAAAAAAAAAACATTTTTTACAAGATCTTTACTCTTATATCATAAGCATGATTTATTAGTCTCTCTCTCTCTCTCTTCCTTTCTAAACTCTCACCATTAGAACACTCATCTTACTTGTACTCTATATTAATTTTTGTGCTTAGGCCAACATGCTCATCACCCACCGGCTTGTACTTTCAAGACGTTCAGGGACTGCAAGCCACACACTTTTGGAGGATCGGAGGGAGCGATCGGTTTGCTAAGGTGGTTTGAGAAGACCAAATCAGTCTTTGCTATGTGCAACTGACCCCAGGCCAATCGGGTGAAATTCGTTACTGGCACATTAGGAGGCAACACCGACCTGGTGGAATGCATATGTGCAAATGTTGGGTGTGGACCTGGCTAATGCCACTCCATGGGAGGACTTCAAGAACTTGATAAAGGAGGAGTATTGTCCCCAGGACGAGATCCAGAAGCTGAAAACTGAGTACTTTAACTTGAAAATGGACAGGTCTGAAATCGAGAAGTACACCACCGATCTCATGAGCTAGCAACTATGTGCCCATATCAGTACAACCCACCTCACAAAAGCATCAAGCTATATATCAAGGGATTGGTTCCACAAATCAAGGGTTTTGTTACTGCTGCAAATCTGGGCAACATCCACCAGATTATCCGCTTAGCCCACCAGTTAACTGATCAAAAGGTGGAAGAAGGAATCTTGCCCCTCACGGGGTACTTCATCGTCTACCACTAAGGATAACAAGAGGAAGTGGGAAGATGGCTCGGGCAAGATCTCAAGTGGTGACGGCAGTCAGCAGCAGCGGAAGAGGTCGAATACCAACGAAAACACCAACCAGACCCCTTCTGACCAAAACCGGGGTACTTATAAGGGAGGCACTCGAAGTTTGAACGGTGTGACAATCATCATTTTGGTCCATGCAAGGACGAAAAGTGCGAACGATGTGGAAAAGCTGGTCACGCAGCTAAGGACTACCATGCACAATTCCCAAGAAACCAGCAGCAACAACGGGGACAGTAGAGTCATCGAAATGCTCGTAGAGGGTGTTTCCAGTGTGGGAATAAGACCCACTTCAAAAGGGACTGCCCCCACCTCAACGGTGACAACAAAAATAGCAGTGGTAACAACAAATACGGGAACAACAATGACAACAACGTGTGACGGGTACATTCTCATGAATGATAAACTTGCTAATGATCTATTCGATTCTTATGTTAATTGGGCATGTGCCATTGAACTTTAGCACTCTTTAGGGTTAGACCCAACTCTTCTGGAACCCAAACACACTGTAAAACTAACTGGTGGTAAGCTTGTTGAAGTCATCTAGCTCTATCGCGAGTGAAAACCTATATGGTTTAACAAAACTTTAGGTATCGATCTCATCATCCCAACTGTTCTTCGTAGCTCTGAAGTCATTATGGGTGTGGGCGGGTTACCTAACGATGTATTAAAATCCTTGTAGGAAATAATGATTGATTTCCCTTGTTTTATGGGAAATCCCTGGCCAGGGTAATCGAAACAAAGCTAGGGTTGGCACCACTTTTTTAGGGAAACTAAGAGCTCGTAATCAAAAACAACTGAATTTCGGGATGGAATTTTTTTTCAACTTGGGGATGATGTGACACCCAGAAATTTTTCTCTCTTTTGATACTTGCTCCACTGATAACTTGCCGAATTTCGGGATGAAATTCTTTTTTACTTGGGGATGATGTGGCACCCCGCATTTTCGGGTTAATAGTTTAACCTAACTCTAGTTAACTGACACGATAAGTCATGACACTACACATGACTAGGGTTAGTTAAGTGAGTCGCATGATACACGGTTAATGATAATTCAGGGAATTACCGGACCACGTATATGAATCTTGAACCCCGAACGTTGGTGAAATTGTGAAATACAACTATTGTGATTGTATGTGTTTAAATTTATATGCTAATACGTGACTATGTGAATTTACGTGATTACACGTTAACGGGTTGGTAACTGGGACGGGACGGACCAGGACCCAAAGTTGTAACTTGAACATCTTGGCTGTGTTTTAGGTTATTAATAATAAGAGTATTATTATTAATTAGTTTGTATAAAGAAAAAGAAAAAGAAAATTTCTACAAAAACCATTCCGCGAGGTATTGAATAATAATTTCTGGAAACCTAAAGCATCGCAGAGCGTAGAGAGGAGCCTTGTTCGTTCGCGGTCCGTGTGGCCATGTCTGACGAGTCTATTTCGGTTAATCACCTATTTAAACATGTTTTGAACACACTTTTTATCATCACAACAACCTAATTCGTTCCCAAACATCCCATACGAATAAAACAACCCTTACACACCTGCTTTGGTTCAAGAACACCATTCAGGAAGCTTGAAGGTGTTCAGTTTGCTTGTTTGAAGTGCACTAGGTATAACCTTGATTCCTAAACATGTTTTAATAACTTTCATTAGGTTTTAAAGCAATAAAACAAGTTTGTCCAAATTTAATGTGAATTGTTTATAACAAAAACATGAGTTTTACAAAGACTAAAACATGATTAATAATGTGGTTGTGTGTTATTATGTTGGATCTGGTATATGTTGAGAACATGTTGTATTATATGTTTATGATGTTCTTAATCGATATTATGAATCTAGGGTTTAACAATATTGAGTTTTAAAAAGTGGTCAGATTGTATCAGGTAACTTGTAGGACAAGTAACATGATCTTAAAATATTTTTTTTTATTTTTACTTGGTTCTAGCATGTAGCTTATGATCTTAAGTTTTCAGAATATACAAGTTTATATGATTTGGATCCTGGATGATATGTTTTTAGAATTTTATACAAACAAAGGTCAAATATGATTTTCGGACTTGTAAATTGAGTCGAATTTAAACGGCTATAACTCGAGATTTACAAAGTATTAGGTTACGAATTTTGGACAGTAGACAGATACATGAGGTTCAGGAATTTTTCAAGTGGATTCATCCCGTTTGAATGAATTTTTTATTTTTAATATTTTTTCTCGTAAACTGCCGCAAATAAAACATTTTCAGAACTATAAGGACCGAGTTTTTTTAAATGCATACATATGTAAATACTTGCATACCAACCATTAACATTTACATCTAGTTCAGAATTCAAACACATAGTTTGGAAAAGTTGTCATGGGGATCTATCCCAACATGTAACAAAACACCAAGCAAAACATGTTTAAGTTATAAAACATTGTTAACAAAAATAGATCCCAGAGGCTTTAGCCATGACACCTAGTCCCACCAAAATGCGTGTGCATTCCCAAATCCGAGCCGCGACTTGATCTTTAAGCATGTGCCTTACCTAATACACAACACAACCAAAAGTGAGTTAATCGTGTATTCTACAAAGGATTATTCCATTATTAATATCCCCAATAAGGAGACATCTTACATACTTTCTTTTGACCCGTTAAGGTCATTCCATCCATTTGACCCATTTAGGCCATTCTATCCTTTCTACATATCTCCACCCATTTGACTTGTTAAGGTCTCTCTAACCTCTTGACCCGTTAAGGTCATTCTACCACTCTACATAATTTCTAACCTTTTTTACTCATTAAGGTCTTTCCACTCTCTTTGACCCATTATGGTCAATCCACTCATTCTACATAACTCCAACCTTTGACCCATTAAGGTCTCTCCACCCTTTTAACCATTTATGGTCAATCCATTCATTCTACATAATTTCAACCTTTGACTTATTAAGGTCTTTCCAACCATTTGGCCCATTATGGCCACTCTACATACTACATTACCTAACTATTTTAAGTCATTTAACCAAGACACAATAATGTACACAAAAGTGACTAGTTACAAGTCAAAACCAACTTACCTTTGTCTTGTGTGTCGTAGGCTCCTTGCTTGCTCGACCCTTCCGTCTTAATACCTACATTTGATGAACTCATAGTTTAGAACTCATGAACTCATCTTAGCTTTCTTACACACTTTAGTCATATCCTATGGATACTCCACATTCACACAATCATTTTCATACAATTCACAACACATTGAAACAAGATGCTTTTATATTCATTCATTTAGACATTTTGACATACACTTGGTGTGCATTAATTTCAATTAAGGTTCATGTACCCTATTATGGACACATAACCTTCCCATTAACAATATACATCTTCTACTTACATTATGACTACCGAAATTACAACATAAATTTCATCTTTACTAAGCTATAGCCTTGTTTGACCTGCAGAAAGTCAAACATGGACTCCTTCTTAAAGCCCATCTTCACATACTCACAATTTCATACAATTTACCTTCAATTAACAAAAATCATATATGCAACTTAGTACATTTTCTCAATTAAACATGTTACTTCCAATTTCTAAGCTAGATTATCAAGAATCATACATTACTACCATTATCCAAGAATCTCATCAACATAAAACAACCACTATAAGCATCCTAGAACTCACCTTGTGTTTATTATGACCTAAGGACTCGAATTCACTTCACATGCAGGTTCAACAATCGATTATTGCTTGGATTTAGGGCTGATTTGTGGGTTTTTAGGTTGGGGTGGTTTTTCCTTCTTCTCCAAATTCGTATACTCCTTCCAGGAGTTTTGTTTTTTTGTTTTTCTCCTTCCCCACTCCAACCCATAGTTATAATATTATTTCAATTCAACCCCCTCCCCTTTGGTTACTAGTCATTTTAGGTTATAACTTGAGTTACTAGCTAATTAGCCCTTTATTTATTCCAGATTAACAATTTAGTCTATTTATTTATTTATGTACATGTGTACCCACTACCCCTACTAGTATCATTTTAAATTTTGGGGTGTTACAAGAACCTAGCTGTATTAAATGATTTTTCATAATTTTTTAACATAGTTTGCTCACGGAATGAAAATAGTGACGACAACTGAACATAGGGAGATGTTCAGTAAATATTTGAGAGTCTAATATGTTGTTTAAGTATTTTTCAAAAATTCATTTTGACAGCGCATAATCTACCCTGAAAACAGAGATTATGACATTTACGAATAAGTGCTTATTTGAAGGTTTGAATGACTTGGTTATGACTTGAACTTATGTGTAAACTTGTATGAGACATATATGGTGTGTATAACGATATATAAACATAATGTTCACCAACTGGTTCGTAGGGTTACTTGTTGCGTTGTGTACACACATGAACTCACGTAGTGACACGTATAATAGGGAGTCGGTAGTGAGTCTCTATTACTTGTTTGGATTTGGATTTAGCACTCAACGCAACCTAAGGTTAATTTCATTACTCTTTTCTCAAAAGCATGTGTCTCGGGTTGAGACAACTTACTTAACTTTTCTATTCTGGTTTGTGACAACTATTTTATCCCGGGTTCTGGGATACGTTGATTCACGGTGTGAATCGGGTTTTACTAGTTTCACAACTTTTGTCCTTGATGAACTAAACGACACACTTTCACGGAAGTCCTTCACTTATATCAAATGAGTTGCCGGGTTTTGGCAATCGGGTTACTAGTTGATAGCGCTATTAGGTTTAGCAAACCTCACACCGTGCTCGGAGTCGGGCGTGAACTTTGTCCTTAGACTTTATCATTGTTGATAAGCAATGATGGGAGGCACAATTGCTCATAGTAGTGAGTGCACCGTTTAAATAGCACTTAGGTACTTCATTTGTTTAGTTATCATGAATGGGTTAGCTACCCTTGGCATACGCTAAACTAGTGGTTGATGGTTATTGGTTATGGAAACTTAAAACTCTTGCTTACCTTACTTTGTGAACTCACCAACTTTATGTTGACACACGCTAGCATGTTTTTGAGGTCGCTAGGTTTGGAGCATGCTAGGTCATGCATCATTGTGTCATGGGATATTAAACGTTATCGAACTGTTTTTATTATTTGCATTATTTTCGTTTTCGGGCGCGTTTGTTTTGCGCAAGACTATTTAACTTAACAGTTTTGATTTCGCTTCTGCATTACTTTAAACTTTTTGGCTAAACATTAAACTTGATTTTTGAAAACGAACTAAATGGTTTGGGCATTTAGAGTCGTTCTTGTAACTAATGGCTATAGGGATCCTGGTGTGTCACGCGCCTCGCGGTATAAACCCCACAGTGGAATTTGAGGGTGTGACATATGTATTCAAATGATGTGCATTCATATATCCAAAATAATATATAAGAAAAATACAAAGATTGAACATAACTCGGGTTTTTTTTATTAACTTGAGAAAAACGAAAAGCACAAGGACTAGATTTGGCAACTTGATAAAAGATGAGGGTGACGTATGTCAAAGTATCAGCAAAGCTAAATGAGTTCTATCATCTATTATCAAACATCAAATACATAACAATAAACACACATCGTTCAGTCCATAATACATAATCATACATATGACTAGTCTACTGCCCCAAGAGACGCGAGTAAACTTCATCAGTTAGGTTATGTCACCTCGGCGTGACAACCATCTGCCTCATCCATGCCATTGCTCCCTCGACGTAGCGATCATTGCCATCATTATATTCTTTGTTACCTGGCGCAATTATGTCACCTCAAACATGACAGTCATCTGCCTCATCTATGTCCTTGCCACCTCGAAGTAGTAATTATCATCATCGCTAGATTTGTTATTAGCTCACGCAACAACATTACATAATTTTCTGGCCCCTACCCATAGCCGATTCTAGAGTCATCACATAACACTTCATCATTTTATGAACATCATCATTTCAGATTTAACCTAACATTCTTCAGGACTACGACACTTCATATATCTACGCATGCATCACAGTCCCTAACATCTAGATAATAAAATGGGGGACAAAATAACTCACATGATCATGTAGAATCTTAACTCCTAGAATTTCTTAGCTAAAACAGGGATTCCACATATGAGTGTTTCACCTAGTTAAGACTAACGGGTCAACATCATCGTTTTAACATAAACATATCAACCTCAATTTGACCCACCACCCAACCAAGAGCAGAACCCCATACATGGACCCTCTCGGGTTTTAAACCTCACCACCGATTCACCGTTGGTGACTTGGTTACCTGTCCGAGACCCCTTAGCAAGTCAGGCCTACCCTCCGATAACTAAAACCAACTGCCGTGACCACTAAATCCTATTAGAGATCGGATTTGACCCCACAATGGTTCGCGGACCTGCAATAGTCAATTTACCATTGTTGTCGGCTTTACGGTCATCATCGACTACCACCTGAAGTGTTTTCTGACACCTTGGTTCCAAACCCTAGCCAACCTGGTTAGGGTTCTGTTCCCCCTTTAGTCCGACCAATTGGATTTTCAATTAAAACAATACAAGATCAAGGGTTTGGTTCACACACTTAATCACGAGGGCTTGTGCTAGTCGAATCCCGAATGATCTCGTTCTACCGAATTCCTTATTTCTATGCAAACGCTAACAAAGATATTCACCAATTATATTCACAACAATCTAAAACTTTCATATAATTGAATAAGAAAAACACGCAACTTACCTTAATTGGAAACTCGAACCTTGAAATCGCCTCTTCTTTTTTTGAAACTCACGGCTACAAGTACACAATGGGGAGTCCCCTTGGCCCTTGCGGCCGAAAACACTATATAGGGTTTCCCTGTTTGCCCTTGACACAAATGGGCCCTCTCGTTTCCTTGTTTCTTGTTTAAAGCTTAAACCCGACAACTCTCTTACACATCGATGTTTATTAATAACCTAGTTAATTGTACAACAATATCTTAACCCGAGGAGAACCCGGGATGTTACATCTTAAATGAAATTCATTGAGAACACCTATCACTTTCTGGTGCCTCCTCGCCTTAAATTATGATTTTTTTTATTTTCTCTTTCTTATCAAATCATAAATTTTCTGTATCTCTGTCCTATGTATAATATTAATTTGTTTAATATTTATTTTCTCAACTACTTCTTTATTTTTTCTCTTATTAAAAGTTGTTTAATATTTCGTTAATTTAACCTCGGTAATATATAAGTTTCTAACCTAACAATAAAAATAAAGTAAAAATTATTATAGTAAGTAAATAATACATCAAAATTCATTTTTTAAATACATATTTTGATAATTGTATGTGCTAACCTATTACATTATAATTCTTCAACATGTAGGATACACGGTTTTATTCAACCTGTGTAATAGACGATATTTTGAAAATTTTAAGTTTTTTATTACTTACTATATAAATTGTTTTTATTCAACTTTATAATGCACGAGGTTCTAATTAATCTAGTGATTGTAACATAATACATAAGTATCTTTGAAAAATAATAGTATTTCTAAATTAATAAATTAAATTGTATAAAAGAAACCTTTTTAATTAAAAACATGTCAAATAGAATTTCAGGTTATCCACGGTGTGTTTTTACTCAGATCTCGTGTATGATGACTCAAAAAATTCCATAGATTCTTAAGATAACATGGCACCATCTCTCTCTAGGCACACACATATACACACACAAACAAACAAATATATAAATACATTAATCCTCACTGCCAACTTTCTTTCTATAAATACCTTGTATATGCATGCAATCTCTTCAATCATAACCCCAAAACAAGAAAGAACCACCAATCGAACAAGTTCAAACCCTAATGGCAAAAACTCTTAGATCAAATGTGTTGCTACTTATTTGCATAATCTTCTTCATCTTCTGCATTACCTCTAATGCCAACGAGGCCATGCATGATCATGATGAGTATTCAAGCCAACTTTTGATACGCAAGCTAGGGTTGAAAGTGTCCGATCTTGAATACTATAAGAGAAGATCACTTGGTGTGAACCCTGGTAGGGTTGCACCCGGAGGCCCAGATGGTCAGCATCATCATGCTGATTCGCCATTGGCTCATTAACTTTATCATGATCAAATGGTGGTTCGAAGTTAATGCATGCTTTCACATAATAAAGACCGATCTAATGCAAGGTTTATATATATGCTACGTACTGTTTGTTTGGTTTGTTTTGATTTGCGAATACATGCTTGCCTCTATTTCAAAGAGAGCAAGTTTTCGTTTGTATGTCACTTTGTTTCAAAGTTTTAGGGTTTCTTTTTTTATAAGAAAAAGGATGTTGTATTTGTTTCAGCTCTTTAACTACACAAAACTCTTTTGAAAACATGAAAAATCTATGTTGTCGATCAATTAATGTGCTAATATATTAATAACATGAAAATCTATGTTGGTTTTAATCTCTATTCCACAGTTTCAATCCATATATAAAATTATGTTATTGTGTCGTTCAACTTGCAATTTATATATCTTTTCACACACCACGTAAATATATTCAAAACTAAATTTATATATATATATAACCGTTCATTTGCGGGTAATATCGTTGATGATTGCCAACAGTCCGTGAAATGCCCAAAGTCTATACCCACAAGAGAGATAGAGGAGAAAATTTGTTCCTTGATCTACCAATCAACCATTACAATGATTACAAAGATGATTTATATATACAACACTAATTGTAACCAAAACTCTCAATCATATAAGTGTGAATAATTGTGGTACTTATGTCTGTGCTATATAACTAATATATATTTATAGCACCTATATATTTAATTTGTGTTTATTAATTAAATGGTAAAGTAGCTAGCTAGGGTAACTTGTCGATATTATAAAACTGTCAGCAATCAGCTATCGATAAAACATTTGACGCTAATCCCATGGAAACACATTCGTCACTAATTGGTAAGTGATATTGCAACAACTATCCTACATTTGGATAGTGTTACCCTTCGATGAATACTTTACGTATAGTACGTACCCTTCCTCATACCTAAAAAAAGTGTATTAGAAAAACTTTTACCATAATAAATTTTGGAAAAATATTGACCAAAATTTATTATATGCAAACAACATTTTTGAATGTGGTTCGTATTAAATTTGGGATAGAAAATAGCATTATATTGTATAGTTAACTACGTTTAGTGAGAAGACAAAAAAAAAAATTAAGAAACAAACACATAAACCATTTGGGATCCCGGTATAAAACAATGCGAATATAATAATGTTTATATAATTTAATAACACAATGCTAAGGACTAGAATTAGAGAAAAGGAGTTTGATTTATATGACAATGAATTTTTTTTATTGATATTAGTTGTTTTAAGCATCTTCCTTGATTGTGTTTTTTTTTTATCGTTCTTCATTAATCAACTGATTCTGTTTCGATCGTTATTCACTCGTTGATCGTTCATGTTGTTCCACATTTTCATTAATTTTTTGTTTATATTATTGAGACCTTCAAGTTTTGGTGTTTGCTTAGCTTTTCTTTTTTTTCTTTGGTACTTCTTATTTATTTTTAAATTTGATTTCGAGTGAGTTTTTAGCTGTAGTTGACATGTGATGACTTAAGGAAAAAAACTGTCATTAATTAATTAACTGGTTAGTTGAAGAAAGAATATAAAAAAACAAGGGATAAACAAGCTTTCCAACTACAATATTTTGAAAAAAGAAAAATATAATTATTCCCAAACATTTATCTGCGTTTTTATTGATCTATTCAGTATCATAACACGTATGGCAAATGTAGTTGTCGTCTAGAGTCGATCACCCGAGTTGTTAAGTGGAATTCATAAAGGTGTCTTATTCGGTGGTGAAGCTTGGAGAAAAAATTCATGGGAGCAGAAACTCACGGTACCCTTAGATTGGTGAGTACCAGACTTAATACATATAAAAATTTTGAAAGAAAAAGCGTAAAATTATACTATGGACAAAAAAACGACCGGGGCCGAGACACCCCCTAGCCCTAACAATCCTTTGCCTTGGTCTTTTTTGCGCCAATGTTTGATGAATGACACTGCTTATGTGCTGTTGGATGAAAATATCAACAATGAAACAAGACGATAAATTAAGTCAAAGTCCAACACAAACACCGGAAGAGATCCGATGGACGCCATGTTAGAGTAGGAACACAATGTTAAAATACTATCTTCACTTGAATCACTTGTTTTCTTTCTAGGTTGTAATCAAACATTATTTTTATAGGAAAATCACCGTAATAGACGTTGACTCAACTTATTCACCGAAATAAATACTCGACAGTGGACACTAGGGATGGTAACGTGTCGGGTTTGTGACGGATTTAGATATTCCCACCTGATTAAATATGTTTGTCCCAAACCTGTCCCAAAACCCGTTGGGTACCGGGTATACCCACGTGTCTCTAGTAAACTTGTTAATTTTGAAAAATTACCCGTTGGGTATATCCAACTCAAAACCCGTCAGGTATCAATCGCGCAACTACTAATCAATTACATTTAGAATACCTAAATATATATAAAAACAATCAAATGCGTAGATAACAAATATAGTATACGCCAATTTTCGGTGTTTTTTAGCACAAGATGATAATCTAGACGGATTTATTACATATACATATTAAAAAAATTAAGAAATTATATCAGATATCTAATCGGGTATATGGGTGTACTTTATTGAGTAATCGGGTCGGGTAAACAAGTATCTCATCAAATCTCCCCGACCCCCTGTGCGCGCCGCGAAAAAATAAAAACAAATCCCATACCCAATTACGTAACCCAAACCCATCCCAAATGTGCCGGTTTACCCATCGGTAGGGCTGGCAAATCGTGTATACCCGACCTGTTAAGACACAAACTTGTTAAGACACGAACCGATTATATCAAATATCTAATTGGGTAAATGGGTGTATACACGAACACGACACGATAACTTATCGTCTGATTTGTTCGTTACCCGAACACGAACCTATTTGTACCTAGTTTACACGATAAGACACGATAATACCAGTTTATACCAAGTTAACACGATAATACCTGTTTATACCAGGTTAATACGATAATATACGAACATATTTTCCAAATTCGACACGTTAAATGGGTACCATCAAGCATTAAAAACTTAGAATTCCACCTTGTAAAAACGTATAACTCCAATACTCCACCCCACAACCTATATTTAAAAAGATATCCTTTACATGTCTTAACGGGTACTAAACACGTAAACAAGTAGTTAACCTGTTTAGACACGAAAACTAACAGGTATATTTTGTGTCTACCTGTTTAGAACACGAAACCTTTTAAGGTCATACATGTACCTGTTAAAATCGTTTAGGTTCGTGTCGGATATTCATGTTTGTGTCTGAAATTGCCAGCCCTACCCATCAGGTTCGGCTTGATTACCATCCCTAGTGGACGCGTCTAAGATTTAGAGAACTCACATAAATTTAACCAACGAAGTTCAAAGCATGCTACCTTGTACCAAGCGTCTAAATCCCATCCGTTTAAAAAGAAATGTAACCATGCTCACAACCAATTACAACTAGGCAAGTGCTCAACGTCTAGAAAGCCTCCAAAATGTGCAAAGGTCTTAACCTAGCCGTTTCCACTGAAATGTTGAAATCAATACGAATCGTATTAAATGTATAAGCCCTCTACGAACTGTCTCCAACTTAACACAAAGAAATAAAAGAAGTGTTTAGCCGTTTAAAAAAGGTCAAGTCTAGTAGCCGTTTCGTGGTAAAAACTCTCACATGTCACAATGATATTGGTTGAGACGGTGAGTCCATGTTTTTTTAATGGCCAAGAAGTAGCCGCTAAATCTTAGTCAATGTATGTTTACCATGCGTAGTGGGGGGCTTTATATATATAAAGTCCCCCTTTCTGATTGGTCCACGTGGCTGCTGAGTCAGCATGGAGAGATAAAGTGAAAAAGCGGTGTAGTGGTGGGGCTTTATAAATAAAGCCCCTATTAATATTTTATTATATCTTTTAAAGTAAAAAAATAATAAAATAATAAAGAGAAAGAGAGAGTATGATGTGGCACAATTTGATTGGAGATGAGAGTTTGTTTCAGGCGTTATATGTATCACGCCAAAACCAATTTTTGAAAAATAAAGCCCCCCCGTTTCGGTGTTTGGGGCTTTATTTTCATATATAGCTAGCGCCCCTTTTTATTGCCACTACACCCGGTCTAACGGGGAGTAGCTGTAACATCCTGCACTCGAATTAACTTTTATAATAGGAGACTTATTCGAAAAAGAAAAAAAAAACGTTTATAAAATATGACCAAGTATTGTTTTGGCACGTATTAGTAAATCGGCAGAAACCCTTGGTGGGTTTCTTGTGGATCTCAACCTTTGTAGCACCAACTCTATTCCGGAGCTGAAGTTGACAAAGCAGAGAAAATGTGCAACTTTAGCTTCATAAGGTGCAAATTTCCATGGCAGTATCGCTTTCGATTTGGTGATTCTAGACTTAGTGAAAGGTTATGTTGTTTGGTTTATTTGTAATTGGAACTTATTTAGGAAGTGTAGTGAGTGTAATTGTATGTAATCAGCCCTACATGTTCTACAGTTTCTAGATTTTATGATAGTTTAGGTAGCGTTTGGTATATTGGAATGAAAGGTGGAATGAAATGGACCATTATGAGGTAATGAAATATTGCGTGTTTGGTTGGTCAATGGAATGGAATTACCCATTTCACAAGGCATTTCATTCCCTCAAAACAATTCCAACCATCCCCATGTTTTTTTTTTTCATTCAATCCCTCTTTCACACTTCACTAACACCAAACCCAACCACCCACCACCATAGTCACCACCCACCATGCCACCAACGGCGTCATCCACCTCCACTACTACCACCACTGCCACCTACTAGCGCCCCCGCCACCCTTCACTGGCACCACCCACCACCGTCGCCACCCACTAGCCACCATAGCCGCCATCAATCACCACCACCCACCACCACCGCTGCCATCCAGCACCACACCCATCACCACGCTGCAACCACCCACCACCACGACCGCCTGCCACCATCACCTCGACTCATCATCACTGCCACTAACCACCACCCACCACTGCCACTCATCACCAATTTTATTCCTTCGTCTCGCCCATTCCATTCGTTCATCCATTCCATTACCTCATGTCAAACAGACCCTTAAGGTTATTTGGTTATCTTTTAAGCTATACTTGACCCTAACACAACATGAAAACGTAGGGTAGGCTAACATGACATGTTTTGTAAAACTGGTTAATTCAAACACAACCCGTTTAATAAGCATCAACTTTGTTAACTTTTTTTTTTTTACAAAATACATATTAAGAAGTGTTGGAATTAAAAGTTTGATGTTTTATTTTCTCTTTAATTTCAAAAAAGCATTGTTTATTATCTAAACTACTCATTCTCTGGTCCTTTATATTCGCGTATTGTAATCTCGAAAAAAAATATATAACGTAGTTTGTTACTAAGTCACTATGTATTACTAATATTCGCAAATGAACATTAAACAGAATAGATATATGGGTGGTGTTAGGGTCAAATACTTAAACTCGGCAACACAACACAATTAAAACCCATGATGTTAAGTAGAGATTTACCATAATGTATATAAAGTATACACATATCGCTTTAACTATAACACATAAAATGGTTGTTTAATTTAAAACCACTTCTCGTTTCACTCCCACTATATAACTATATCCACTCACCACTAAGCACAAATACTTACGCTATGGGCTCTCTATTCAATTTTTATGATCACCAACTAGAGTTTTACACATATTCGAAGCTAATTATATTCTTCTAGCTGTTAAAGGTGGGAATAATTAGAAAAACAGCTTGGGAATAATAAGGAAGAAAGCTGCCCATCATTTAGTTTGGCATCTTATCTCCAAATAACCAAAGTAGAAACCAACAAATAGTTGAACTTGAAGGACTGTTTCTGTAATATTCTAAAGTAACAAATTACTTATTGTAGCAGTTGGTTACAACTTATAAACCAACTTACACTACAAACACAGAGCAACCAAAAATGTGTTGTGTAGATGATGACTGCAGACCTTTGGGTTTCTTACTTGGTCTTCCCTTTGCTTTCCTTTCTCTTCTTCTATCCATAGTTGGCGTCTTCGTCTGGATCGTCGGGTACGTTCAATAAATCTCTCTGATCAGTTACTTGTTTAATAGGTTCAGTTTCTGATTGTTTGCATGTGTGTTGATGAATTGTAACAGATTGTTGTTGACATGCATATGTCCATGCTGTTTGTGTGTTACGGTGTTAGTTGAATTTGCAATTGAGCTGATCAAGGCTCCTATTCATGTCATGGGATGGTTCACTTCCAAGATTCCTTGTTAATTTTGCTATGAGCATTTTGTAGATGCTTTTATGATATTATTAATTTGGTGACTTGATTGTTGTTTGTTATGTTTATGTTTATGTTTAATATCGATATTTGAGTAATGGTGTACGTATATGTTAATAGTTTGTTTACGATATTATTTGTTATCAGTTTACTTATGTTGATCGGTGTAACTTTCCGGTGGCTTGTCTAATGATGATTCCTTTTATAGAAAAATATTAGATATTTTTATTTTAATAGGTGAAGAAAATATTGAAATAAAATTTTATGGAAAAGGAAAGTTTTAGATATTTTAATAGATTTAAGAAAAATATCTAAAACTTGTGTATGTGATAAGACACAGTTCAGAAACAGGACCAATGTTTTAAAAAACCGGTTTATACCGGCCGGTTGAACCGGTTATACCGCTTACCGGTGTCTTGGCCGGTACGAATCAGTCCGGTATTTTAGGAAAACGGTAAAGGATTTGAACCGCCGGTAAATTCCGGTATACCGGTTTATACCGCTATACCGGTACCGGCACAAGGTTAAACTTTGGACTTTGTCGGCACATAGTGACGATATAAATAACATGCGTGGTGAGAAAGAGTATGAACGGTTTCTTAGACACAAAGTTATTTGTTATATATGTTACTTATTTTGTGTAATTTTAGTATATTTTGATTATTGGTAACTAAAATTTCTTATCAAAGATTGTAGAAACGAAATGGCTATACTTTTGTAAATGAGGATGACGATGATTATGAATTTTATCTTTTAAGCAATCGTAAACTTGATGCATTCAACACTCTAATGACATAAACCTAGTATACCCTTTCAAATAAAAAAACTTTGTTAAAAAATTGAGTACTTTTGGATTATTTTTTTGATTATGGATTCACTTTTGAATTATTTTTTATTATGAAATCATGTACTATTGGATTACTTTTTTAATTGAAGTTGTATTTTATAGAATTATAGGTTTAGCTAGTCAATCCGGTTGAACCGTCCGATACAACCCGGTTCAACCGGTTGAACCATTTATGAGTCCAATCCAGTATGGTTAAAAAACCGGTTTTTAAAACATTGAACAGGACCCATGTAAATTAACCTTGTTAGAATGTTAATCCAATTTGTTTTTTTTTTTTGTTTTTTTTACAAAATTCTCTACTGAAAAATTCATTTGCAAATTAGGGTGGGTGTAATAATAGAGGCGATCTAACTTCTAACTTATTGTACGTTATTGAAGGATGAATTATCGGCTGGTGGGTGTAGAGGAGGTCCATCATCCATGATGGTTCTCCACCTCATATGCCAAATCACTAGATCTATACTCCCCATGATGGTCCAAGGGTGTGGAGGATGGGCCTCCCTCCTTAAAAAAAAAAATTAAAATCACCAATCAAGAGGACCGGCAATGAGATGCTGTTGTTGATGATGATGATGATGGGCCTGGAGGCGGTGTTGTCGGGCCTCCCTTGAGCTTGCCGCCCCAATGCCGTCCCCATACCCTCCAGCCTAATTATTTCTCGATGTAGCGTTGAGGTTGAATATGGCAAGGTTTCTAATGCATTGAAGTGTACGTTAACGTGAAAATTTGTCGCTATTGTGTATAGTTAACTTATGACAATTAATGCTAGTGTTGTATACCTCTCTGTCCATGGGATATAACATCAATGCATCAAGCGCATGTAACATTTTGTCCGGGAAAAGGTGGATTATGTTATAGCCTACGAGTCCTTCATTTTCCACTTACCTTAGGGGGACGGAGGACGGGACACTACCTATGAATTTTTTCAACTTCACTGATTTTCTTCACTGAAACATTTTTTTTGAGGCAACATTTCACTGATTATTTACCCACAAATAATGAGAGAGAGAGAGATAGAGACAAAGAGAGAGAAATCACAGGTACCAGCCCGTTAACTAGAACCAGAATTTGGTTCACGGGACCACTACCAGCATGGGCGACGGCGGTGTTACCGTGTTGGTAGTGGAGTACTCGTGACCAATTCTGATGGCGCCCCGTCCCCCCTTACACATATGTAAAGATCTTATCACTCTTGGCACCACTCAACGACTTTCACATGTCAAATGTTCATGAATGCGATTGTCCTAGTAGTTTACTTCATTCAAGATTTTTTAACGTAACTTCACTAACAGTTTTAACAACCTAAGTTAATAGGGAGGCAACCGGTGCATATCGAAAGGAGGGTTAATTACATCTGAATACATAATTAAGTGATTATCTAATTTTTTTTTCTAAGATCTCTCGTATTTTGAAAGTATACTCTATATATGTTATGCTATAGGTCAATGATCGGTGCATTTGATACACAATTAATTATACGCTAATTATTTAGTAAAATGCATATTGTTTGAAATATTTCGCTTTGACTTGTTATTATAATTTATAGGTTTGACAAGAAAACAAGCTAAGTCGATGCAAATTAGCTAAATCGAGACAGAAAGAAAATGATAAATGAGCAACTCTCATGTCACGTTTATGTGATAATGTTATATTGAAATTTTGAAGATTATAAAAACGGATAAAAAAATAGGTTTATGGCATAGTTAGTTTAAGCAATTAGGTAATTGGAATGAAAAACAAATGGGATGTGACTCGTACAATGTAGAAGTCGGCCGTGAGATGAAAATAAAATCTAAGTGGGCTGTAAATCAAATGGACAAATGGGCTTGATGCCTTGGCATGATGGGCTGTTACTGGACCGAAAAGGAAGGAATTAAAGCAACAAGGTAGCGGCAGTTTTACTTTTAAGGAGTTCGTGGGCGAAGTTTTTTTTTTTTTTGAACGGCAAATTTCTTCTCCATGTGGGACTTGAACCCATGACCTCCCCCTTAGGTGTTCCTAGAAGCTTTGCTTCTACCATTGGGCCACCAACCCCAATGGCGAGTTCGTGGGCGAAGTTTGAAGGCAGTTTTCGAGGGTTTTGACGTGGGAAGAGTCTAAAAGAGCTAAACCATGTTTGGCTCTCCTTATTTACCCAACTTATGACTTATTAACTTCTTAAGGTGTTAATAAAGTGTTTTATAGTGTTTGGGTAATAAGTTGAAAATGAGTTTTTATGCTTTAATAAGGAAAAAAATGAGAAGTTACAAATTGTGTTTTTTTAAAGAGTAAAAAATGAGGTAAAAAGGAGAAAAGGACATAAGGAGGTTGGAGAGCCAAACATGCCCCTAGTTTGTTGATAAATAATAACTAAACTATGTTACTATAATAATATAGTGTAAGGGCTAAAGTGTACAATAGTATAGGGTCTTTTGTTTAATTGTTGAATTGTACTTAAACAACGGTGGAAGAAGAGAATAGGGTATTGATGAAATTGGGTTTTACCCTTCTTCCTCTCTAAAGTGTTCTTCTTCTTCTCTTTATCAATCTTATAGTTTGATTGCCAGTTTTGTTTGTAACAAACTATTTGTTTCAATACATCTTCATGATCAATTAGTTTCTTTCCCGTGATTACAACTAAGATTACGATTTGAATATTCTGTATAACTTTTTGAATTGTAACAATTGAATTCTTTTTTATTTTTGTGATATAGTTTGGCTGTGTCAAAAATTACTCATTTTATTGATTGATTTCAAGAATATCCAAATCAATTGGATAAATTAAAAACGAATACAGTCTATGAAACAAACTAATACCAAACAAAAACAAGACAAAATAGAACAATCAAACAAACACAATCGGTTTGTAGACTTAGTAGATGTTTCAGAAGCAAAACAAATACCAATACCAATATCAAGACAACGAATTGGACAATTATATACACGAGGCTCGAGCATGGAAGCGCCTATAAACAAGGTAACTCAATCAATCAATAGCTGGAACAGAAAGCCAAATGACTAGATGACCGCTTCAAAGTAAGGATGCACGTCTAGAAGGAGTGATGATGTGGAAATTAAGGAGTAAGGATGTTTGTAGGGTTAGAGATGATACTGGGCTTTTTAAGGATTTATAATGATATTATGTGGCAGATGATGTGCCAGCTATGGACGCCTAAGAGCACACACAACATTGGAGATAGTCTTACTCTCATAATCCCATACGAAGACATCCTTTTTTTAATTCGAGTTTGGAACTTCAAATTCACAAAACACTTGAAGGGTTGTTTTGTAATTTTCCAAAAGAAAGGCCCACTTAAACCTTAAATCTAATAATAGTTAAGGGACTGTAATTTACAAAAAGAGAAATCACTTTACACGACATTGCGTATCTTAATTTGAAACATCTTTTGTTTTACCCTATAACCGATCAACTGCAGGGACTGAGCAACCAAACATGTGTTGTGGAGATGGAGACTGCAGGCCTTTGGGCTTCCTACTTGGTCTTCCCTTTGCTTTCCTTTCTCTTCTTCTATCCTTCATCGGTGTCGTCGTTTGGATCGTGGGGTACGTTCACTAATTCTCTCTCGGTTACTTGTTTAATAGGTTCAGTTTCTGATTGTTTGCATGTGTGTTGATGAATCGTAACAGATTGTTGTTGACATGCATATGCCCATGTTGTCTATGCGTTACGGTGTTAGTTGAAATCGCAATCGAGCTGATCAAGGCTCCTATTCATGTCATGGAATGGTTCACTTCCAAGATTCCTTGTTAATTTTCCTATGTGTGTTAGGTGATTTTTGTGCATAGTAAATATGTTTTAGCTGCTCTAGATGCTTCTGTTGATATTCATAATTTGGTGATTTGATTGTGTTTTATGAAGGTTTGAATAATCAATAATAATCGATATATATGCTATCAGTTGATTTGATTATATTGATGATCTTATTTGTTTATCAATATCTACTTATCCGGCCAAACGTCACTTTGTTAATATTTTTTGTTTAATATCAAGATGATATAACTTTGAGGGTTAGGATCAAGCACACAGTGAAATAAAAATAGAAAGTCGTAAGAAGGGTATCAAACGGACTCCGATTGAACTCATTCAAGCGGCATTGGAACCGTCTTATCGAACCCTACGACGTTAGTTTTTAGGCCTTTGTTTTTTGGAGTTTTAGCTTGTAGTTTTTAGAATATGCATTATATCATTGTGTCTTTTATGTACCATTGTGTATTTTTCTTATTTTTATCATTGTGTCATTTTTTCAATTCATTGTGTCTTTTTTCTTTAAAATTGTGTTATATTTTTTGGCACTGTGTTATATTTTATGGCTCATTTTATCATATTTCATGATCTATTGTGTTTTTGGTATCCTTCTTGCCCTTCTCATTTTTGTTACATTGTGTAGAATAACTTATAACTTTTTATATGTTATTTTAACTTAGAAAGGAACATGATAAAACTTAAGAGATCACGGTTGTTGGAGGGGTAGTTTAAGAGACGGTTAATCGTTATTATTCATCTATTTTGAAACACTACATCGTATTTTATTGATTTTTCTAGTAGTCTATGTAGTCAAAGGCGAGCCAAGCATGACTTATGCGTGACTTAGCGTTTAGACGAGGCAACACCCTAAGCTTTGTGAATAAACGTAAGGTGACCTTCTTTATCATACGTGCATGTTTGATTCATGTGAGGCAAGATGAGTGCTTAGATATTACATGTCGTTAAAAACGAATTGAACCGGCCAAAAACAAAATAAAACCAGCTTTAATGGGACTACAAAAAATGAAACTGGCCACACCCTAATTGATTGGTTATGGACTTATGGTTCTTTTATTTTGACGTACTTTCTCTTTATACTCGTCTCACTTATAAAATTCCCTTACATGAACAAAATAACATTAAATAAGACTAAATTTCTATTATTATTTTTATTTTTTTATAATTATACTTATATTAGGCTTGTTATTACTTATTAGATTTTTGTCTCGGGCTTGTGATTTCCTTTTTTTTGACTATCTATATCATACGTGTTATATCCGAACATGTAATCCTGAATATTTAACATGTTTTGTTTAGTGGGAAATTATTGCTTGGTACGTTATCACTATATTCTACAATTATTAACATAGCTGGCTTTTTTGTAAACCTTTTGATTTAGACAAAATTATGTTAATCCGTTTGGTTGATGAAAATGACATTTTTGTTTTTGAATAATAAAGTGGTCCACTTTCGTCATTATTTTATGACAAATGGCATTTACATCGGCTATGCAAAACCTATACACACAAATCATGTTGAAAACTTAAACCTCAACCGTGACATGTTTATCAAAC